>MU204241.1:4481935-4531631 GCA_017309775.1 Paedocypris sp. Pulau Singkep
CTGCTGAACAGTCATGAATGATTTAACTGGTCTCCTAAGAATTTCACATTTTAAAGTGATTATATGTGTAAGCAAATACATGTACGTACGTGAAAAACATTGCAATCAAATCATTGAACACAACATTATTTAAATTGGGTGATTAAAAGGCATCAGACAAAATATTTTTTATGAAACACTGAAGTTGCAATTTATAAAAATAAAATGTACTGTCAATGACTGTATATACATGCATTTTATTTATTGTGTATAGTAGGTCACATATGGCGTGTCAGTGGCATCTGTTTGCACATCTGACGTGTGAAGGAAGCAGCTTGTCTGGTGGATTGGAGGATGAAGCGGTGGAAACAGAGCATTAAGAAACGGCGTCATCTGCCAAGACGCGGCGCTTAGAGGACACGACACACTAGCCGCGGCTTTACATACGGTGTAAACCATGTCTACCAAAACTTTTAGGTTAATACTGTATTTTACAGAACAGGAGGAATATTGTGTGTAATATTTACAGATGTTTTAGATTATTTTAATCTCTTTAGGCCTCATCAAGTCTGAATATAATGAAATCAGTCATTTATGTAACATTACTATTACAGTACATGGTATGAAAATATATTGTAGTGTAACTTTCAATATGTATTAATCAAATGACGGTTGGTGGTAACAATCACTTTTTTAAGGTCATACTCTTTTGTGACGATAAAATTACTATTAAAAATACATAAAAGTAAAATAAATGTAATCAGTTGAACTTGAAAAAAAAAACCTAGATATTGTAGATTTTAAATTACAATGGGTAAATGCACATGTCTAAGTAATGAGTTAAATAGTATAGTATAAAAAGCCATTGTTCATATATATATATATATATATATATATATATATATATAAACACAGTAAGTACAGTATATATGCTGGTATATGCAGTATACGTATATAAGTATTACCGTATATGCATATTTAAATAGGATTGCAAAAGTATTTTTACATAATAACTCATTATAATAAAAAGTAAATGCCTAATTACAAATGTATTATTATAGATTTTTATGTATCCTTATGTGTAATCTTGCAATTAATATAATTATTTATTGTCAGATGTAAAAAATAAAACATCAATTCAGACGTTGAAGTAAAAAAAGGAGGAAGAACAAAACATTTTTAACCAATCGCTGTCTTTTTGATCTTGAGGGTTTTGATCTTTTGTAATCTGCCACTGTTACTTTAATAATGGCTGATCTCAGAACTGCTCTTGTTCCGGCCTGTTCCTCACCAAACTTCAAACCGGGAAACACATGAAAACCGCTTTAATCACTGGCCTGCATCCACAGGCCGCCATTTCATCAAACAACCCTCCACACCCTAATAAAATGCCAGCAATTATTCATGACGAGAGAAAAGACGTTAAATCCAATCACATCGAGTTTCTTAAGAAGAGCATCTCTACTAGATTAGATGGATTCTGTGTACCTTTCCGTTCCCGGCAGGTAGAGTTATAGCTGTCATGGAGCTGATTCTGGAACTGTGTGTGCTTTCTTGAAGCCGGTCCTGCTAAGGTTTTCGGGGCCCATAGCGCATCCTGTTGCTGGTGGATCTTGGCCGTCAGCAGCCTGCGGCGGAGACTGCCTTCTGTTTTCGGCTGTAGGTTGCTCAGTTTGCGAGTGTAAAGAGGAAGAAGTTCATCTTCGTCCTCATAGTATGTGCTATTCCAGCATTTCCCAGCCGGTTCGGTAGAGAGGCAGTCAACGTATGCGATCATCCCTGTTTGACAGAACCGACAAGGTTCTTTTTCTAAACCAAATTCATCAGATATGACTCGTCTTCCATAAAATCACCAGACGTTTGAGAAGGTCGGTGCGGTGTGTTTGGTTCCTCTCACTATCTAAAGCTTCAGAGAAAATGCCTCCCTTCTCAGGTTTGCTGGTCTAATCTGTAAACCTGGATTATCTTCTGTAGACAGGCTGTGCTGCAGATGGTCACCTGAAGAGGACGGGGAAGTAAACTCAATGATCAACTTTTGCCAAATCACAAAGTTAATTGTGCAAGAAATATGGAGAAAAGTGGAGAATATACCATAAAATCTGAAAAAATGTTCAGACATTGTGCGCCTTATAATCCACAATGAAATGAGCATAAAATGAGAAATAAAAATTATGAAATACCGTATTTTTCGCCATATAAGACGCACCCAATTTTAAAGAAGGAAAATCTAGAAACAAAAGATTCTTAACCAAATACTGCAGTAAAATATTTAATATCAACTGTATAAGAGTTAACAGCAGTTTAAGAACAATTGTATGCCAAACATGTAACATTCAGCAAAGTCAGTAAACAGTGAGAGTAGGAGTGGTATAGCGGTATAGCGGTATTGAGACGTGCCACGTGATTTTGCAATATCATGGGTACCGTGATATTTCATAAATTAGATTTTTATATAAGTATATAAACACCTTAATACAGTATTACACATTAGTTTTGTTACAAGTTGTAACTTAGAACTACCAATGACGGCACGTACATTGCTAATCGAACACAGAAAGCAGTGTAACAGACTGAATTAATAGATCACACCCACGATGCGCATATGCGTGTCGTGCCGCTCCGTTGTCTGCGCTGTGCCTTTAAGAGAAGAGTGGCTGTTTTAGTTTTAAAGAGGCGCGCGAGAAAATCCGCTTGTTTTATTTTGATCAAAGTCTGTTTTGGTTTGGAAATCATGGTTTCATTCTGCGCGAGAAAGAAAGCGAGACAACGTATGTATACCGCGGTACATACTAAGATGGCGGTGACCGCGACCGCGGTCCCCAAAACTTTTTTTGGGGCAGAAAAAGTGCGTCTTATACGGCGAAAAATACGGTAATAAAAAAAAATCCACAATTAAAAAAAATATATATATATTTTTATATATATATATATATATATATATATATATATATATATATATATATATATATATATATATATATATTTATATATATATATATATTTATATATATATAATGTTTTTTGTACACAATATACACGTACATACATACGTATGTGTTTTTATTGTAGCGTCTGATTTAATGAACATATATAAATCAATTTGTCTGGCGTCACATTTGTGTTACATTTATTTCCCACTTTCAAATGCATTCTTCCACACTGAAGACATTTAAGTTGTGACACCGACCGCTATAAAGTGTCTGTTGGACGTCTGTTGCCTTTTATTCCAATTTATTTAAAAAAAAAAAAGACTTCTGATGACCAATCTTCGAATTGCCATTATGTTCAACAGCCGTGCCAATCTTGATACTGAATTTCTGAAGAATGTACAGTGTTGTTATAAACGTGTCCAACTGTTACTTTTTCTTTAGGCAACCACGAATTGGACCGAGTTCTGCAGCTGGTCATAGCGCTGTGATGAGCAGTACATTAGAGAATTACATAGGAAGCAAAGGGAGAGAAATGTGATATGACCAAACGATGGAGAGACAGAACGCGCATTGTCCTCGTCCAGCCAACAACTGCTACCTCGAGATACGTAAGTCATCCTCATCCACCCACCTCGAGCGAGTTTTAGCACTTTCTCTTTGCACATACTGAACATAATCTATAATGTAATTGTGATCAAACCTGATTAAATCTGAGCAGTGGATGAATTTAGAGAGACATATTCTTTGGAAAGCTGCCAACGACAGGAACTGGAACCAGATGAAAATTCCAGCGACCAGACAAACTTCTGCCAAAAAGCTTAAACCTACACACAAATGCTGCGGCCCAACGGGAGCTTTTTATAAAACCCTACCACATATGCATAAATCTAAGCTTAACGTTTAACATGTCTGGCCAGCTTATAATACGTGTCCTTCCTAGCTTTTCACTTAACCTAAATAAGTCAGAAGGACCAGAACTTCCAGCTTTGCCACTCTGAGATCCTAAACATGGAATGCATAATGTCTGTGCCCAACGCTCCATTCCCAGGAACATCAGCATTGCTTAAGCTTCTTGAACTGGGCAGCGAAGCTCAAGATCCACTAGAACACTGTACGCAGTAACGTTCTGTACTGAACTTTTGACGGAACAGAACTGTAGATATAAACAGATTTATTGTCTCTATGAACAGTTGCAGGTTCAAATCCCAGACCAGCAGGTCTGAACCAGATCTCCGAACCCTGATCCGTGAGTGCATTCACCTCACTTTCCCAGATGAGGTAAATGCAGAGCCCCTAGTGGCCATAATGGGTAAAACTCGCGTCATATTAAGAGAGATTTCAACCACACATCACATTTAAGATTTGGATCACCTCACCAAGATTCAAGACCAAGTCACGTACAAATACAGTTATAATCAGGACCATAAAAATGTGTTACACAATGTGTTATTTATAAATACTGCACTGAATATATAATTATATATATTTGCACATATACATTTTTGTTTACGGTATTGTTCATTTTTGTACATTTTTTGTTTTGTATTTCATGGCTTTTTACTGTATTGGATTAGGATTTCTTTTTGAAAAGTTTCATTGTTCTTATATTTATACAGAACATTACACAAAAAACTTTGTGCAGTTCACATTGTTTATAATTGTGTGTATGACAAAAACTATTTGAACTTTTGAATTTGAGCAAGAAAACACACACTGTATTTTTCTATTGCTCTGCCCACAAAATGAACCGCAGACGTTCTCAGCGTCGGCCGCTCCTGCAAAGCAGACACTTGTAGGGAGGAAGCGTTGTTCTACTTCACAGGATTCTTGCAGTGTTTTCACTGACTCCCATCTGTCAATCTTCCAAGCTTTTGTCACATTTCTTCAACAGACTTTAATGAGCGCGATAACATTCAAGGCCTCAGACAATAAAACCATCTCCCACGAACATCTCCCTCGTGCAATCGTCCTTTTTATGTCGAAGAGAAAATGGGAGTTCTTTCACCGGACCCTCTCCACCCAGAGAATATATGCAGCAAAAGTCAATGGTCTCCCAGTGTAGCGGGGATCAGTGTCAGAATTCCACTAATGCGGGAGGGAGTGTCGGCTCAGTGCACGCCTGGAGACCCAAAGCCTGCGGAAATATCTAGAATGGTCAACGTTCCTCAGGCTACAACACGGATCAATGTGATTGCCTAAAATCCCGACCTGGGAATGTCAAATGCACTTAAGTTCTCTATTGTTTAGTGGGAAAAATTCCCAATTTGCAAAAGCTTTTTGGTATTCCAAAAGTTCTCAGTAAATGGGGAAACAAATACCATTCCAGTTCCAACAGGCTATTGGTAGAATTGGCCTTTTGGGTTGAATCTACATGGAGTGAAACAATAACTGGATTACGTCCAATCAGCTTCCCAGTCTCTGGAAGACAGTAAATTGAAAATAGAAACAGGGAGGAAGGCTTATCTAGGTCAAAAAAGATTCATTTATTAACTACTGAGACACAAAGGAAAGCTTTCAGGCTTTAAAGTGAATTACACTCCTCCAAATACCAGCCTGTGTCCCACAGAGACACCTCCACTCCTGATGGAGGTGAAGTCCTGGAGAATGATGCTGATTAGATTCTAGCGCAGCTGACCACACGCACATTAGGGAGTCACGGAACATTCTCTCCATCATGTGACTTTTGGTTGCACCCGGTGACTATACCTTGACACAAGTCAGTGCCGTAAACAACTTCTTTTCCCAATCAGGCACAGTGGTTAAGTTGTCGTGTGAAAGTATGATTGGAAGAAAACAAGAGAAGACTACAGTATCAGTGCCAGAACACACGTGCTTCAGAGCTCGACTTGAAAACAGGAGCGTGTCTTGACCTGTGCGCGCTCAGCTGCCAAAACACTGTCCACTTTATGATTCCATCAACTTTTTTCTTGTCAGAACTGGAATGCAGAAGGAACAAGTCTTATATGACCTGAATATATAACAAAAATAATCTTCGAGATAAAGTTTGATGGGGTGGGTAATTAAAGAAAGCAGAAAACAAAGTTTGTGTGTGTGTGTGTGTGGGGGGGGGGGTACATAACCAAAATAATCTTTGAGCAAAAAAACTAAAAAGTCTGTATAATGGTGGATGGCGACAGTGTTATTAAAATATTAATTACCTATATTAATACTTGATGGGGGAAGGGTAGGGGCAAAACACTTTCAAACAGAATGGAATACTTTCAGTACGTATATATAATTATAACTGAATTTACGTGTATATAATTTAATCAAACATACATTTAGTAACTGGATTCACAACTAAAGTTGTTCCAAACACCAGAATTGGCACAGAAGTGTCCATTCACCACATTGCCTCTACAGGTCATTGGCGATCAAAAGAGGTGACAGGCGTCGAAAAGAAAAGCAGGTCACCATACTGAGCAGATCATTTATGCTTGACATGACAAATACACTGGACAACAAAAAGTCACAGGATAACAGACATAGAAAGAGAAAAAGAGGGCGAGCAAAAACAAAAGCCACCTGATAGACCAAAACCAACACGCACTGCCCTACAAAACAAAAGTTCCTTTTCGCAACTGTTGCAACGTGAGAGGGAGCTGTGGAAAAAATGAAATCTTAAAACCAGGTTTGAAACCATTCATTTTCATAGCTGCTTTTCCATTTATGGGTCAACGCGAGCGGGTCAAAACAATCACAGATCAAAACACACAGACGCACACATTCACACTCTCACTCACACCAATTGTCAATTTTCCAAACTCCAGTTCACTGGATTTGTATTTTTCAGAGGATTTTAATAAAAAATAGAATAAACTCAATCCTCAGTCTAAACTCAAATCTGTGTATTAGTTGTACACACTGACTCACCATGAATGTTTCAAGACCACCTTAGTCCGGCTTGTTTTTTTGTTTAATGCCAACGAATACCTCAGAAGATCTAAAATAAAAAAACAAGAAGGCTCGCAAATCTTCTCAGCCGCTAAAAACAAGCCGAGAGATCCTGACAGACTCACTCACGCTTCCTCTCGCAAGATAACAAAGAAAGCAGAGGCTAGACGAAACCCGGCAGGACGCGTCACGGACAGCTGCAATTTGGTAAGTTCTGAAGATCCGTTTCTTACCTCTGAGACAGAACATGCTTCACTGGCTTGCTAGCTGTGTGCTGGTATTTGTAGAGGAGTGTGTCCTCACTCAGCCCGGCGTCTCTCTCCTCCAGCGCAAACACTCAACAGGTTCATATCCACTATCTACAGCCCCCTCCTGTCACGCTCACACACACGCGCACACACACTCGCGCACCCCTCTAAAAGCCCTGACCAATCCCGCAACACTGCCTGCCAAAAGACCCACACTAGTTTGGGACAAAGGACAGAGAGGTGCAGAGCTTGTGGGAGGGAGAGAGACGTGGTTAAGGGAACTCTCTCTCTCTTTCTTTTATCTCACTTTTCCTGTCTCACTGTTCTCTCTCTCTCTCTCTCTCTCTCTCTCTCTCTCTCTCTCTCTCTCTCTACCCTAGTTTGCTCTGTCTTGTCTCTCTATCTCACCTTTCTCCCTCCCTGTTATCTCACTCTATCTCTCTGTCTATCACACTTCCCTTTTTTCTCTCTTTATTTTTTCTCTCTCTCCCTTTTTCTCTCTCTGTGTTATATGACTATCTTTCTCTCACCCTCACTTTCTCACTGTTCACCCCCCTTTCTCGCTCTATGTAACTCTCCCACACACAACACACCCTACATATGTATCCCTCTCTCTCACTGTTTCTCTCTCGTTCACCTTTCCCTTTTTTAAACTAATTTCTCTCTCATTCTCAGTCGAGGTTTCTCCTTGATCTTATCTTGTATCTATCGCTCGTTCTCCATCACTCTTTATCCTTTTCTTTTTCTCTTTCTGCATCACTATCCCTTTCTCTTCCTGTCTCTGCGTCTATGCCAAGCTCTTCCTCTTTCTTTACCACCCTCCCTTTCTCTCTCTTTAACTATTTATCTTTGTATCTCCTTTTTCTCCTTCTAGAAAAAGACGACGATTTGTTGTGTGGAGATGACAACAAATCATCTCCACGGAATCTCTGTGACAACCTGACAAATATACAAATTGATTGTTTAATGTTTAGTTAGTTACCTGTTTTTTCTCTGAGGATACACAAGTTTTCTCTCTGCTCGTTCAACAAAAGGCCTTTTACTCTAAGATGAGAAATTTGGCTAATCCAGTTTTTCAAATCCCGTGTTTCTCTGACCGGAAACCCTTTTTGTACTCCGACCGCAACCAAGATCCCAACATCTTCGTTTCACAACTTGAATGAGATTTAAAAAGAGATCTGAAAAGAAAACATTAAGTATATTTTTGCAAATATGAAGATATTATGAGCGTCACAAGACAACACAGGAATTAAAGCAGCGAATGTTCTTGCTGCGCTTGAGCTCAACGCCGACATTTCTCCTCAACCAGAGAAAACAGTGTTTCATGCTCAAAATACACTCTTTAAATTTCATCAGGAATTTAACGTGTGACAAGTGAGATTTTGTTTTCAAGTGTTTAAAAGAAATGGTGAGATTTTTTTCTCCATGCTCCATCATTGTTTTAATTGAAAACCTTTATCTATAGTAATGTAGAGTTAAAAGTGTAAAACTTGTAGTAAACAATTTAATTTAAGAGTAAATATTGCACATTATTATATATTATATATTTATATATTGCCTACCTGTGTTGCACAGAGGTGTGTAAACCCACTCATCATAGTCATCATTATCATCCAGTGTGCCTGAATGACAGGGGAAGAAACCCCCCCGTTGCTCCAGCAGTGAGGAAAGACCCCATGAAGCAAAGTTCTGAGGTAAAGCATGACTCTTCTCCCTCCACATCTCGAAAGCCAACACACTGTCCCACAGTCAGGCACGTCTCCAAACGCCCCACATTTCCTTCTGGAACACGGACTGTACAGTTGTTCCCAGACCACTCCAACATGCTGGGATTTATAAACACGCGAGTGAGGGCGGAACTCTTGAACGTACAACTTCCCAATGTCTGAAATCTCTGTGGTTAATGTCTTTATACATAAAAGATTCGAATCTTCATACGTCCCATTCTGCAACTAAGTGTCCTTGGGCAAGATTCTGAACCCCACATGCCCCCCAGACGCCACATTTCACACATACTCAAGGCTTAGGCTGCCCACTGCTCCGGGTTTGTGTGTGTTCCCTTCACTGTGTATATGTGCACTACACTTGGATGGGTTAAAAGCAGAGCACAATTTTGATATGGTCCCTAGGGCCATATTGACAATCTCACTCGCTTTAAACTTGAACTACATATATACGTACACTGTATAAATATATACTTTATATATACTTTACATTAACAAATAAAATACAGTTTATAATAGCAGTATTTGTTCAAATGTTTTGCCCTCTATTGCCCTCTTGCCATTTATTATTAAATAAATCATTTTGAAGTTAACTTTAAAATACTGTACTACTGTAATATGTTACAGCTAAAATATTAATAATTATTGTATACAAATAAGCATCTTTTTGTATTTTTAATGGATTTAATTACCATATTGTTCACACAGGACAGAACAAGTGCTTGATTCACACATTTTGCACAAATAACACTATTCATCTAAAAAATTAAAAAAAGAAGAAAAGAAAATACTATTACACAACAAGCTGAAATTACACCACATTCACCCAAATGTTCCAGACTTTACATGACGTTAATCTGGAGACTACAAGATGAGCATACAACACACAGTGATGGTTCCAAGACTGATCTGAGTGCTTACTGTTTTAATCTCTAACCATCCATTTCTGGGTCACAGGGAGCCGAAACCAATCCCAGAAGCTCCCTTCAGGCGGGGCACACTGGATTGTTGGCCAACCAATCACAGAGCAGGACACCCATTTAATTAGGGGCCAATCCATCAAAGAGCAGGTCACACACGTTTAATTAGGGACCAACCAATCTCAGTTGGGGACACAGACACACCTACAGTCAGTGCATTCTACAGTTCAGCAAAACACATTTTCCTCTATGATAAATATGGGAACAAACATGGTTTGTTGTTTTGAGCAATTACACACTCTATTTATTTCACTCCATGAATAGACAACAGTATAGTATTTAGCAGCAAATGCGTGAGTCTGATTCTATACACTAGAGGGCGCCCTAAGTCCAAATGAGCTCCATGACCTCTCACTAAGGGAAACTTGAATATTTACACGTCCTTACATTTCCAAGCAGTTTGCTTAATTATTGATGGAATTCAAGTCGTTCTCAGAGTCTGATAAAATTAAGTGAACTGATGCTTGATATGGAAGTTTTTTTTAACCCATTAGCTACCTTCTGTTCGCAAAAAATCTTCACTCTGACAGTCTTTGCCTTGAAATAGTTTTATTTTTACAAGCATTTTCCCACGTTGGTAATCTGCTTCTACACTACACAGTTAGTATTACATGTTTCAGCTTCATATGTACGGTTTATTCATTGGTGCTATTGGCATGGTTTTTTTTTAGTATAAAAAATATTATACTTTATTTTAAAAATTTCAATGGTTTTAACATTTGGCACATTTACGCTATTTTCATACGTTTTAAGATGTTAAAATGACATGGAAATTCAATTTACCAGAAAGAACATGAATGCAGATGTACATGTGCGTTGTTCAACTCCACCCACAGTCAACTTTAGTCTTTCTTTCCCACTCGTCTTTTACTTATTTAAACAAAACTTCTGGAGTCTGAAGACCAGAATAAGATGCTTTCAATTAGAAATAAAATCATATTTAGAATAAAAAACAGAGAGTCATATATTCCAGCTAAGTACAGACTTGGCAAGCTGACACATAACTAGAAGAACATTAAGAAGGCTGTTATGTCGTAAAACTCACACATCATACATTGGTGTTATGCTTCTAAACAAAAACAGATTTTGATTCTCTTGAACTTTCATAAATTGAGATTACAGCTTGGTCTGTAAAGCTCCTCAATGCAATGACTTTTTGCTGCCACTGGGTGACACTACTAGCCCAGCACTGCACCTTCAAGCTCCTCAGACTAATTAGTAGAATGTGTTACGCCTGTCAGCTAACCAAATAAATGGAGGTTTTTGTGTCTACTGTTTAGTCTTATGCCTAAATGTTAAGATTACTAGCTTGAGTATTGTGTTAGAACTATCTCTGAATTTGCTGGGTGTTGCTAACCTTTCTCTTTAGATTTTATCTTTTATAACCTGTCAAAGTTATTCAGAAGTTTTATAGACTGTCAGCCTGTGAGTATATTGTTTCTCATGTCTATACTTAGTTAAGACCTTTTGTTTTCTGAATCTGTGTTGACCAGAGAACTCTAGGCTCACCCAATGTCCAGACTCCAGAGCTTAAGTTCCACTCGGCTAACGGGCCAACCTGGCTTCAGGACACACTTGAGTTTATTACAAACCATTACAAGTTCAAGCCATAATAAATCACAAGATAAACAAAGAAACATTCAACTGTATCCATTTTCTAGACATATTTACCATTTGTAGATCACAGGGAGTTGTGGCTAATCCCAGCAGATCTGGGCCTGAAGACAAGACACACCCTGAATTGGCAACCAATCACAATGCAATACACACATTTTTCCAAACTCCAAGTTTTGACAAGAAAATGTAAAACATTTACCAAATATCCCAACATTTATGAGCATCCACTGATCATCATTCATATTGGTGAATCAATCATTCACCAATATATTTTTTTTTAATAATATTTATTTATTTTTTTTAAATATGACGCTGAAATTGTGGTGAAATTGTGAAGTAATTATCAGGCCCTATGTTGAAAACACATTTTTGTTGATATGCTCAACAAGGGCAATAAACCTTCAGATAAGGTGGAGTGTGGAGGAGATCACACAAATTCTTTCTAGGTGTAAGCGTACTGGTGGGCAGAGGGTCTAGCATAGTACTAGGTTTTTCCACAGAGAACATCATATTTCTTTTTCTTTTTCCAGAAAAAGCATCCCACCCTGACCTACATCCTCATCCCCATGAGACCCGTTAATGAGTCTGAAGTGAAGGGCAAACTGAAGGAGAATCCACACAAAAGAAGAAAAGAACATTTATAGAAATTACTACCACAAAGTCTGTCAATTTTCCCTCAAAAATCCAAAAAATTGTGAAACCCTTGAAATTTTTATAATACAACAATCTGGTTCTATCTTTTGTTGTATCTTTTAGTTTTTTTCACCTCAAGTATGTTCCTGTAAAATGTTGAGAAACTGTGACTAACTGTGAGTGTTGAGAGGAATTAGGAGGGTTTTTAGAGGGTTAGAAAACCAAAAATCTACCCATGATTCTTTAACATACGATGGGTTACTGCCATTCGCTTGCCAACTGGGTGTAAACTCACCGCGGTGCTTTGGCAAAAAAACTACTGTTTCATTAAGTTGTCTCCAACGGAATTTTTTTTTTTTCCGATGCAATGTGCATCAGTAGAGTAGAACGGAATAGAAACTATGGAAGGCTTTTCCCTCAAAGATAAAACCTAATCACTTTAATTCTAACTATACGGATGAGAATACATTTCCCACTGTATGTTTACTCAAATAAATAGACTTTTATTTCTGTAAAAATAACAAGCCGAGTGTGATTTAGAACTCTGGTCCCAGTGAGTCATTTTTTGTCTGGAGGAGAGAAGCCCGTGATACAACTGTCTAAACATGGAGATTTCACAACAGGGTCAGGAGTGCAAAATATTCCCACAAGTGAGAGAAAAAAACATCATTTAAGAGGACAAAAAAAATGAAAAACGCTTGAGAATAAGAATGGAAGGGTGAATGGGAAAGAACATAAATATAGTCGGGTGAGAGAAACTATATATTGGATCATATTATCATTGGCAATTGTTTAGTATTTTTAATTGTATATTATAATAAACAATATTTTATAATAACATCGTAATAAATGTATAATGATTTAACTATTTGGAAAATGTCTGAGTTTACAAGAAAAGACCAACCAAGAAAATTCATCTATCCATAAAAAAGTGAGCGCAGCAGAAGGACAACATGAGGGTGTGTAATCATCTGGCTGTGATAAAAAACAGTGAATATAAGGGCTGAACCCACATCTGGACTCGACATGCTTTCCTTTTCTAAAGAACTTAGGGAACCGGGCTGGAGAAGTTCTCTGAGGACACTAGGAGGGTCCTCATATGCACAGAGTGATATATTGATGTGCTTCAAATATGATAAACACAGACAGATAGACACATGGATTGATGGATAGACAGACAGACAGACATGCAGACACAGACAGATGGATAAGCAGACAGACAGACAGACAGACAGACAGACAGACAGACAGATAGATAGATCTACAGTGCATATATCTGTGCACATCAGCCTTAAATACGGTACGAAAAAGCTTACAATATTTTTATTTGTATTACTAATGCTTCTTGACATTGTTGTACAATGGAGGACTTTAACTGTAAAGTACAATTTGAAAGAAAAACGTGTGTGTATTTAGCTATCATACATGTGAATATTGTTTCTGTGTACAGACCAACACGAGGGATCTCGGTTGAGAGTGGAATGGAGAAATCAATATCAGCCTGAGACAGACTCTCTTTGTGCTGCTCACCTTATGAGGGAAAATTGGGGATTTTTGGGTCATTTTGCTTATTTGTCACTACTGTATTGTAAAACCCTACGGTCAATAGGTCCATACGGTCCCGATCACTTTCTGTCTTCCTTTGATTCTGCTGGTCAGGTCTGGATGTCTGGAGCACACATGTCTCCACTTAGGCTGTGCTTCCTGCACTCCACTCACCTTACGGTGGGCTTAGCTCTGCAGGCAGGGCCAGTGAAAACATCCATTGTTTTCTTTGGATGTGAAAGCATTGCAGGGAATTGGTGAGCAGAAAGTGCAACCTATGACCAAAAAGATAGACTGAAATATGTGGACATCGGATTAGAAGACACGAAAAAAAGGGAAAGAAACCCACTGATGAGTCCTTGAGAGGGAAATACGTGTAGTCAAATACGTATTTTTATTGAGATACTGTATGTAAAATCTTTCGTATTATAGTACATACCGGTATTTTTGCTTTTGCCTCACAATATTGGCTCTCTTATTTCTAAATATTACTCTTATATCTACATTTTTATTTGCACAAGTTACACACACACACACACACACAGTGCGCGTTGAGACAGTTAAAACTGTGAAAAGTGCCTTACAAATGCTCAACACTTGAACTTGAACACACAGACATGTAAAAGTCCATAAAATCACCAGTAGAAAACTCTTAAACTGATGCAGAAAATAATAGGGGAAAACATGCATCACGGGTGCCGGGAAAAGGCCAGAAAGAAATTCCACTTCTAGTCAAAGCCAAGCATCTAGAATGGAATTCAGATCCAATGATCTGGAATCACGTGCTGCATTGTGGCAAGTCATTTAAGAGCTGTTTGAAATGTATTTTAGTTGGTAATTCTCTCTCTTATTCTCTCTCTGTGTGTGTACATACTGTAAATAGAATCACATAAACACAAATAAAACGTTTTCCATTTTTGGGACAAAATAATGGTTATATCATCCGGTTATATTACCGATATCTTCGGTAATAAAATTTTATAAAAAAAAAAAAAAAAGATACATTTCTGCATTCTAGAAAACTCTTTTTTGCCATCATATAACATTTTGCACGTGTTTGTCACACAAAGTTCAGCACAAGACAACAACAAATAAATTGTAAACAATATGAAACTCCTGAACCAAACACACACTCTTTAGTGTTGTTAACTTTCTCTAACGATTGTAATCGTGTGCACTAGCGTGTAAATGCACCTTTTAAGTGTTGGTTATATTGTTGGTAATGTACTCACGGATCGAGATCTTCTTGTGGTCGAGTCGTAGCACAGTGTCGTGCAGGGAATCCAGCTTGTTCTGCAGCACAGATGTTTTCTGGACGAGCCGAGTCGCTTCTATCTGGATCTCCAGGAACATACTGCTCGCGTGCTTCGACAGATCGGACAGCTGGCGGAGGATGTTGATGAGAGTCTGGCCGTTCACGGCGTCCAGAGAAGTAAAAGCATCCCTGCTAAACTCCCGTCGGTCTGTGTTTATCTTGCACATGCTCCTGGGCTCCACTATTCTCCCGTGAAACGGCATGTTCGGGCATAAAAATATCGCTAGTGTGCTGGAGAACCAGATTACTTGTCAAGTGTTGTTATCCATCCAGGTGTTTAAACCAGCTCTGACTTCATGATTCGATGGGGCGCTTTCTTACTCTGGTGGGGCAGATCGTAACTTTGCGTTTTCTGCGGACAGTCGCAAAACACGGCGAACGGAGTAGAACGCGGATCTGGATTTGGAGAAACCTTACAACACCGGACGACTATAAAGCCGTTTTTGTCTTAAGTAAGAGTGAAATAGTACAACATCTACATAAGGAATTAGATTATTATTATGTTTCAGAATATAAAGTGTATCGGAGTCTGTATGATACATTTAAGTATACAGATTTTACACTTAAACCAACACGAGCGTTGCATTGGAGCTTGCAATATAAAACAAATATAATAATAATAATAATAATAATAATAATAATAATAATAATAATGAGTATTTGTAAGGCGCTTTTCACAGTTTAACTGTCTCAAAGCGCACAATACAACAAATATAAGCCACTTCTATTTTAAACTAAGACAGTTAAAATAATTATAATTTGATATTATGGGTCTAAACAAAAAAACTATTTATAAAAACTTAGAACAGAGCGCGACATGGACATTGGACATATTCATGGACATTGAAGTACGGTATATTTTTCCTGCTTCAAAGTAAAAATCCATTATTAGTTGGTGAAGTGCGCCCCCTTGTGGTGTTCTCTAGGTATAGCGGAAAAATAACCTGACAAAAAGAAGACTAAAACGTTTTACTTATTGTTATCAATTAATATTTTAAAATATTCTTTTAATATATATTTTATATCGATCTGTTTGTGTCTTTCATTTTTTTCGGTGCGCATACGTTTCTGTCACGGGGGGGCAGCAGTGAGAGGTGCACGCGCGACTGAAACACGCTCAGCCCCTCCCACCGGCTCTTAAAGGTTCATCTGCGCTCGCCGCTCGCGCACATCCCGTCGTCAGCCATGTTGTTTGTCTGACAGCGCCTTACCGCAACAGGTTGTCAAAGATCCCCATTAAAACAGTTTCTGGAACATTTGACCGAAAACCGAAGCCTGTTCGTCGTCCTCATTTTTCAGAGGACAATGAAAAGCGATACGTTTCCATCCAAGGGGATTCCACACAGACGATAATGCCAATTTCTCCACTGTTGTGTAATGTGAGTATCTCCTGCAACTCTTCTCGAATGTCTTTTTATCTCACTGTTATGCAGGATTATTTTCCGTGTGAATCTAGGGGTGTTTTGTGGTATTTCTTGGTCTGTTGGACGTGTCGGTGGATTGTTAACATTCTCTGGTCATTCTCTGGTCTTCTCTGGTTGTCCTGGTTAGCTTTGCCCATAACACTCAAAGTCGTGCAAAGTTCCACAGAATAACTATTAAGAGATCTCTTTGTGTGCTGGTAAACACTTTCAAACAGTTTTTCACAACACAGACTTGCCAGACAAGTACTAAACTCGTCTGTCTGCCTTTCACCCAGAAAAACCGAGCCAATGGGAAAGCTGACGGAGCAAAACCGCACATTCATGTGCTCTAATATCAGTTATTGACCATTAAATGCCTCTCTGATTCATTCAAGTGACCGATAGATGATGACTGAGCGAGTTGTGGTGTCTTCTGGTCTTCTTTCCAGAGTGAATCTTCATTTGGATTGGTACCTGATGAAGACAAATCAGGCCTGGATGAATTTGCTTCTTTCTTCTGGTTAAGGAAAACACTTGTGCACGGGCAGTGGGAAAATGGGAAATGACAAGTGGGATATTTGAAGTCCTACGTGAAATCTTTCTTTACTTAATAATTGTTATTTAGTGACTTTTTTTAGCTTGAAATCTCCACGATTTGTCTTTAGATTTGTCATTCAAAATGCAAAACATTGATTTCTACAACCTTTTGGCATCCTTTTCATTTAAACTTTTCTATTTATCCCATCTTTAGCATATTTTAATGGTTGAAGCTGATCTAACTCTGTAACCGTAGCAACATAAACAAAGCTTCGGTTTGGTCTAGTTTGTGATATTAGGCGGCAGTGACTTGTGACACAAGCATTTCTTACTACACATTATTGTACTTATTATTAGAAATAAGATGTGACTTGGTGTTGTTGAGTACGCACAGGCCTGCTGACGCCGTGTTTATCCACTGTTCTGGAGTGACCTGAAATGGACAAGCGGTTGAGACGATAAAAAAATGTTTAATCTGATTTGGCCAGGAATTTTCGGTTCCTTTAATGTGAACAGGACAAGCTTGTTGTCCTAGTGAAGTAATGGACTGTCTCATTTAATTAAAAGTATTGACCAGTTGTAACAGCTGGGGATGCCAGGAATTATATAGTCTCTTGTTTAAAAGTTTAGCTTAGCAATTGATAGACAGACAGAAAGAAAGATAAACGCATATTTTCATATGGATGAGTGTATGGATGAATTGAGGAAAAACACGATCGAGAAAGTTCAATGGATTAGATGAAAGACCGAGACAGAGACAGACAGACAGACAGACAGATGTAAATAAATATTTGAATAGATAGAAATTAATTTTTGAATAGATGTGATGAGTGAATGGATGGATAGATACATCAATAGATGCCATAAGTGTGACATTTTGTAAGCATTTCTAATATCAATGTAATTTTGATCCGAGAATTTTAAATGACTCAAGTTTTTCTTTGAGGTGACATGTGAAAGGCAAAGAATCCGTCGCTGATCTACAGCAGTTCCGGTAACCTTGTTGCTGAAGGTGTGGCTTGCTTCTCTACAACCGCTGCTTTCATTTGACAGAAACTATGTTTTCAATGGCGAGCTCGAAAAATGAATGTCGGACTCGCGGGCGCGGTTTGTCAGTGTTAGCTCAATGTTTTATGACCACACGGTGGTATGAAGCCGTTCTACAGCTATTTACATCCTGTTTCATTTTTGTTTTCCCCTGCTTCCTTCCAACAACCTTTTTAGTCATTCCCTCAATCACAAAAAGGGTGGAGACAGGAGGTGGTGAGACCCGCCCACCTATGATCTCACTCGCTCTCCCTGCATTTACATGAGCTACTAGGGCTAGAATCACCAGGAGGAGGAAAAACATGTTAGCTGCAACAAGGTGCGACAATATTTAAAAAAAAAGAACGCATACATATTATTGAAATCAGCTCACAGATGCAAATGTGCAGTTGCATTCTATATCCTAGTTAGATGCCTTAACAATGTTACATGTACTTTTGAAATACTTTTAAAATCATGTATTTTGTAGGCTAATAATTTTAGGTGGTTTGTTTAAAAATGTACATTTTAGCATTGCTGTTTTGTTATATTATACTCCATAACTACCATTTTTTTGGCTAATAATGTTCTCCAAACCTTTTTTGTTATTGAGTAAATCAACTGAGCGTCTTATAATATGTTTAATGAAGATGCAGCGTGGAGGCTTTAGTGTTAATTTAGCTTGCCATACAAGATGTTAAAAATTGAATCAGACTCTGATGGGTGTATGTGTGTGTGTGTGTGTGTGTGTGTGTGTGTGTGTGTGTGTGTGTGTGTGTGTGTGTGTGTGTGTGTTTAGTAGGTCTGTGTGTTGTCTGTCTGTAGATCTGTCTATGTGAGGTTTCTCGATTTTCGTCTTTGATGTTTTTTGGGTTCTATCATTGCTCAAAGAAAAGAGAAATGATGTGACGTCCATCAGTCTTGGGGATCACTGTCAGCATGAATGTGGAAAGAATGAAAAGCGTGTTCTGACACCGGTCACATACGTCTCCTATCAAAGCAGTTTTCAGGAAGCCTGTCCTGTCTGACGACATTCCAGTTGGCAAACCTGCTTTCACGGCTTTACCGCAGTTCAGCCACACAAGTTCCTGTGAGAGTCAGCAGTTTCTCAAGTCTGCTTTAATTTCATCATGGTGGGCTGAAAGTGTTAACTTTCTGGACCCTGCCCTGTCTTACTCCGTTTATGGTGGTCAGAGTTCATGTCATGAATTTTTATTTTTTTTCTCTGAAAATCAGGTCATGATATACTTGTGATTAATATTGAGTGGTACTGGTAGAATACTGTAGAGTTTTTTTAGTTTAAAAAAAAAAAATCAGATATGAAGCTGCCTTTGGAGACCTTGAGTTTGCTTGTTGGGCCTGTGTTCCGGGGGCTTCCAAATGCATCAAGTGAGCTGGAGACCATAAATTGACCATTGATGTGAGTATGTGAATGGATGTGTTTGTCTCTCTTGTCCTGTGATTGGCTTCCTATTCAGGGCGTTCTGCTCAGAGATGCTGTGATTGGGTCAAGGTCTTCACAATCCCAGAAGGAAAACGAGGTAGTGTAGGAGATTCTAGGGTGTCAAACTCATCCTAGATCCAAGTTTGAGGCCCGGTCGAGGCCTTCTTTTGTGCTGCTTTTTCACAGCCTTTACGTGGGTTTCTTCAAGTACTTTGAAAGTTTCAAGTACATGTTTTTTGTTACACTCAGAAAAAAACGATTTATTTTTTTGTAAAAGTAATAATAATGATAATAATAATGATAATAATAATAATATAATTCATTTTATTACACGTGAAGCGTGTTTTGCCTTCTCTTTGTCATCCGCATGAATCTAAAGCTTCGGCTTTCTAAGCAGAGCAAGTTATTTGCAGTTGGAAAGGAACGTGTCTGTGTTGCTTGCTGAAAGGGAATAGGTTGGTCAGTGTCACTTAAACACTTTGTGTCTAAGTGACAACACCTGAACTCAATGACTGTGAGCTGCTGATCTTAATGGGACAGCATTAATCAGGAGACAGCACCAGGCTCTCTTTGTTCTATTCATTGCACATTGCCAAACCAAAAGTAAAAAAAAATGCAACTGTGATTAATGGCGTTAAAAATAATAGTCGCAATTAAGCACTTAAAACCACATGCGTTAACGCGTTAACTTTGACAGCACTAGAAATAATATAACATAGTTCTTTTAATAATGTTCAGTAGCTATAACTTGATTGTAATAATTGTTTAAAAATGCAAATGAGCCCAATTTAATCTTATTGTTAAGATATTAAAAACATTTAAGTTTATGAACAATATTTATGAACAATACATTGATAAAACGTGCAAACTTTTTTTTGAGTTGAGTTCTGAAAGTTCAAACCACAACATTGCTGCTCTTTCCTTTTCTTTTCTTTCTCTGCTCCATCTCCCTCTCTTTTTCCCTACATATTTTTTTCTTTTCCTCTTTCTGTCTCTTTCTCTCTTTTTTTGGCTCATTCGCTCCCAGTTCGGAAAGAGTGCAGGACTGAGATAGCGACAGCTCCTCTCTCTCCTGCCTTCATTATTAACGGGTGGACATTTGTCTTTTATTTGTGTTTATGTGTGTCTGTGTGTGTGTGTGTGTGTGTGTGTGTATGCGTGTGTGGTGCAGATGACTGAACTGGCCAGCTGAAACGAGGAGATCAGGACCGCTCTCCTCATATCCCGCCACCTGCAGCCATGAATGGTAAGAGCTCTGCTTTATGTTTCTGTGTGTGTGCGTGTGTTAGTGCATGCGCGTGTGTGTGTGTGTGTGTGTGTGTTTATCCACATGCTTGATCCTACAGAATCTGTGTCTGTGGTAACCGAAGACCTTTAGATCTGCTTTTCCACTAAAGCTTGTAGAGTGTGTTTGTCTCTGTGTGTGTGTGTGTGTGTGTGTGTGTGTGTGTGTGTGTGTGTGTTTATCATCCAAGCATTGTTTTTTGCGCTCATACAGTACCAGCAGTTTTGCCTGTTGGCATTTTTGAGTCGTTTGAAAATGTTCTGCTATCAATGTTTAAAAAGTCCATTTTAGCCACCAAAACTGTAAGTTATAAAAACACAAGTTCTAAAAATGTTTTAGTTGTTCTTATAATAAAAGTTACACATTTCGAATTTTCTCAGTAAAAAGTGAAACAAGTGTATATATTTGTATTTCGAGATAACGTGATTATTTTGTGTGGCAAAAATGTTCTTCCAAAGTAAAGTCATTATTTTGTATAGACAATTAGGTATCAATGGCCCATATATATATATATGTCATGCCGTCTCATGCCGTCTCATATCTCATGCCGTCGCTTTCAGTTGCCTTATCAAACTAATGACCTCGTAAAATGTTTCTTCAAGTCATATTTATTTTCAGTTTATATGACGTTTGACACGACTGTTTGTGATGGGATCTATCCAATTATTTTGACTAGGTGGCCGGAGTATTTGGGCCATAACCCCGGAGGAGAGGGACAAACATGACCAGAAGTTTGTGAGCCTCTCGCCAGTGCTGGGCTTTGTCACAGGTATGTCAACACACACACATTTAGTTCAATATACTGTATGTTTTGGACTATAATGCACTTAAAAAACGAATCTGAAATCGCTCTAGTCTAAAATTGTGAATACTGTTAAAGTCAGACTCTGTGTGTGTGTTAGTTTGTGGTATTACAAAGAAATTTATGAAGTTAATAAATCAATTAATGATTATAATGATAAATCTTTCCTTCACGTGCCTTATGTTCAGGATTATTGCATGTGGTAAAATATTAGGAACGAAATGTGTTTTTTTTTAATTGTGCTCCTTATTATCCAAATAATGCAATGATTACACTTGACAGAACGATTATAATATACAGTAATATATCAATTTTTTTGCCCCGTTTGTGTATAGCGGAGAAGGCTCGGAGCTTCTTCATTCAGTCAGGCCTTCCACAGCCTGTGCTGGCTGAGATCTGGTGAGAAATACTGCGCACATCTGTTACTAAAACCGCATTTAAGTAACGAGTGGAATCACTAACTCTTACATTTTGCTTTTATTGTGCGTGAAAGGGCCTTGGCTGATATGAATAAAGATGGTAAGATGGACCGACTGGAGTTCTCTATAGCCATGAAGCTCATCAAGATGAAACTGCAGGGACAGAATCTTCCTACAGCTTTGCCTATCATCATGAAGCAGCCTCCGGTGCCAGCTCCAATCATGCCAGCTACATCTCTTGGTAAATCAATTAAAAGATACATTTGTGGTTGGTTGATTGCTCTGAGTGTTCTATTTATACTTTTCATATGACTGTTGAAAAAACATTTTTGCATATTTATATTTATATATACATGCATATTTGGTGCAGTTATTGTTGTTGACACCATACTCTAAGTATGTCAAGTGATACATTAATGTTCTGACATCAACAGAAATGATGTACTTTTATGAGTAAATTAAAACATGCACCAACATATAGTGCTTTACGTGAGTATCTTATAGAAAAAATAGCAATATTTAAAATGGTTATTAGAATACAGTGTATTCCTGATTTGATCTCAAATAATAATCTTTCCCGATTCAACGGCATGATCCGTTTTTGTGCATGCTCATCCAGTGAAGTTGACACACACACACACACACACACACACACACGCACACGCACACGCACACACACACACACACACACAAAGCAGTCGGCATCCTAAGCCGTGGTGCCCAGGGAGCATGTGTAGGTCACTCTTTCTCAAGGAAACTCAGTTGTAGAATCAGCTAGAATTCAGTAGGATTCGAACCTGCAACCTCTCCAATTCCCTACACTGGACCACAACTGCCAATTAAGCGGCTGTTTTGATTTACTGGTGTCCCAATAACTTGGCGTATACTCTTCTTCTATATTTTAAATGGTCTTGGATTGTTGCAGCAAGTTCACAGCTTGATGGTCTCGAGCTCAGGTTACAATAAGCTGTGGAACGACAGACCCAACGCTAGTGTTATGTATACACTGTATCAATATTTACGTAACTTAGGAGAATTATTAACAATCTCTTGACTCATTTGACTTTACTAGGCCAGAAAAAGCTGCTCAAGCTAAATGTTTTGTTGTAATACTTCTGTCAATTTATGTCTCCGCTAGGAATGGCAACTCTGCCAAATGTACCCATGATGCCCAGTGTGCCTATCTTGTCACCAATGCCGATGGCCACTCTTAGCCCAATGGGCATGGCTCCAATGATGGGCACGGTGCCAATGATGCCCACCATTCACAATCCAGCCATGCATAATGGAGCCGTTACCATTCTACAGCCAAACACTGTTGCTCTCACCTCCAGTAAGAAATCCAGCTTCCTGCATTCCAGAATTCTGACTTTAGTAAAACATTCCGATTATTTTTGTTCAAACTCATTCCGATCTCTATTTTCAAATGCTTGTGTACAAAAAGGTCAGTTTTCACCTGTTGAATGACAAGGCCCTGCTATGATTTTGAAATGATTCTAGAGACAAATTTTATTAGGGCTACTTTTGCACAGTTTAGGTCTGTTAAATGTGTTAAAGTCTTCTTATGAATCTATGAGTATGTTTTTAAACCTTGTAGGGCCATTTGTTAAACGACAGGGCCGGTAAACCTATTGTCAGGAAATTTTCAGTTTTTTATGTCATCTCAAAGACCAGGAAGAGTTAAATTGGTCCAACAGAACCGGACAAACACGTTCATATAATCAGCAGCCAAGCAGATTATTGAAAGTAAAGTTCCATGTTGCCATATGACAGAGACATGTTTGAGATAAGCAGACGAAAGGCATAGCAATTATAAAAGCTAATACTCCATGTCTAAGTTTAGCGTTTAAGTATATGTTGATAATGTTGAACTCCACAAATTTTTTTCTTTTACTATATTTTTCATTGAAAACATGTGTGTAATTCGAAAGTATGATTGTTTGTCAATCAGCTGTATGTATTTTTTCCTTAGCTCTTCCACTCTCCAGTTCCTTTTCCTCTTCACCATTGGGATTCTCCACCAGTCCTATGAACACCGCCCCATCGCTGTTGGACCTTGGATCAAGCAGGTACATAACATATACTCAAATACATATTCATAAATACAGATGCATCTTAATAGTCAATATTTTAAATGTTTAATTTTCCTGTGTTTCTCTCCTCTACAGCTCAAACTCTTCCTCCACTACGTCTCTGGCCAGTAGCTCCCCTAAGGGTGGTCCATCTGATTGGGCCGTCCCGCATGCATCACGGCTCAAATACAGGCAGCAATTTAACGGCCTGGACAAACAAATGTGTGGTTATCTAACAGGTACACTAATTAAATCCATAAAAAAATCTGAATCCCAAAACACAAACATAAAAATGTGCAAAGTGTATTGTAATTAGTTTATATTAAATTATTTTGAAAATATGATATTTATGCCACGATCATTTTGTTCTGTATTTAGTTACACCAGCCCACAAGATCCTTTTATATATTTGATATATTGGTAATAGCCTATATAATAACTACACATCCCATAATTGCTTTGCTGTTCTGTTTTGTACATTAAATTTTACATTTATACTTAAAAACAAGTTTTTCATGTTTGTTCCATATATAATGTTCACATTATAGAGGACAACATATTTTAAGTTATTTAATGTTTAACTTGTTTTTTTTTTCTGGGGTAATATTTCTGCTTTTTTTTGTTTTGTTTTTATAACATTCTTGGGTTTTTTTTCTTGGTGTATTTCCATGACTTAAAGTGTGCTTTGAGTTTAAGCCCCCCATGCAACGGAGTTTGACACCCCTGAGTAAAAGCTTGTTTTGCTGTAGATTGTATCCACACCCATGTGACTCATTTTCAGACAATGGCTTCTGCATGGCTGTTGACTGGTATCACTTACATATCTCGTTACTAAAGCAAATGTCTAGAATTATTTAGGAATGGGGAAATTGGAAAAAAAAAAGTGAGCTGTTGGGCTTTAGTTGGTTACAAATCACATTAAACCCCTTTGCCAACATGTTATTAATTAATAAACATTATTTGTTAATGTTCTTTAGTAGCTAGAATTTGGACTCTTTGTTGAGATTTGCTCATACCATTCATAATATATGGTCAAATTTGACTTCTGGGATAGAACAAAATGGACACAATTTTGCTGCACACAACTATGTGAATGTTTAAAATACCTAGGTTCCAAAACATGAGAAAAGTAATTTAAAATGTCAAGAAATAAAAAGATTATTATTGTCAGACTCGCCATCCAAGGTGGATTTATTTTTTTTAGTGCTGTAATGTGAGAATGGGATGCAGGTTTTGCCCTTCTGGATTGACTTCTTGACAAGTTTCTATACCAATAGAGTTTTGTACAAATTTGTTCTTCAGTGTCGTCTGAAGGATGTCTCGGATTTAAGGAAACTAATATCAGAGCTGAGTCAAAACCTTCCAAATGGACTAAAATCACTAAATAGCTGAGAATATAGAAATAAAATACACCTTCACAGGACAGATACGCCCGACGGGCTGCAGGCTTGTCTTCGCCAAACATGGAATAGAGTAACACAATAATAATAATAATAATACCGTAATCAGAATGTTGTTGATGGACAGGCAGTTGTGCCTAGTGGTAGGGAGTTGGACCGTGACTAATAGTTGGCAGGTTCGAATCCTGTAAGACCCTTTGAATAATAACAACAAGTAAATGTAATGTTGGTGATTGCATAGTTGTGCATATATTGAGTGTTTCAACTCTTGCAGGTCTTCAAGTGAGAAACGTAATGGCAACAACTCTGCTGTCTCAAACACAGCTAGCTACGATCTGGTACGTTGTCCGTTTAATATTCAAGACTTTTTATTTATTTTTTTTTTTAGTAAAACTCATTGAATACTTGAACATACATGATGTTTAAATGCTGGCTATCATTTGATGTTTTTATCAGGAATCTGGCTGATGTGGATAAGGACGGCAAGCTCAGGGCTGAGGAGTTTATTCTGGCCATGCACCTAGTGGATCTTGCCAAAACTGGACAGCCTTTGCCTCTGGCACTTCCTCTAGATCTTGTGCCTCCATCACAACGGTAGTACTGACTAGAAAACAAACTCAGCACTTGTGAGATGTTCATAAATGGTCCCAATTAAAACCGGAATCATTGTATTGCTGTATAAAAGACAAGTACAAATCAAACTTTTTCATTGTCTTTCTCATGTTTGTCATTTTACATCTTTGTTATTAATTTTCATGTTTGTTGTGGCCGCTGAAATTCACAGCACTGTCACGTTGAGCACCGCTGCACTAGAGCATCTCAAAATTGACTTTTCCTGCACTCAGAATCTTGTCTCCTGGCTCTTTACATTCTGTTATTTAAGGCACATTATTTTTAAAATAATAATAATAATGTAAACATAAAAACAAGGTTTGGGCACCAGACCTCTGTAAAATTGCAGGAACTGAGCAAACAAATGCAACTGACTGTTATCTGTCTCTAGTATTCTGTAGTTTCATTTTCTGACCACAAACCTTTTTATAAACTCTAATGTCAGTAAAAGTGCCAAGCTTTTTTGGAGCCGCTACCTTCTGTTATATATACCATTGTTTAATGCAATGTTTTTGGTGATCAAAATATTAACACACATTGTTTTTTCTTTATTTCTTCTGATTTTAGGCTGAAATTTGGTGAATTGGTGAATGGATCAACTTCTTCTAACTACACGTCTGTAGCTGAGGAGCTTTATGAAGCCCAACCTGCACAGAAGTCCAAGACCAACTGTACGTTTTTTTTTTTTTTTTTTTTTTTTTTTTTTTTTTTTTTTTTTTTTTTTTTTTTTTTTTTTTTTTTTTCCCCTTCAAATTTACAGTGTATTTTATACTATTGTATTATTATTATTATTATTACTATAGTTATTATACATTATTATATTATTATACTAATATATTTGTAGTATATTACAACAGTTTGGGAATATCTTATTAATTAAAATGTATTATAATTCATATTATTGGCTAACATTTGATTGGTAATTTGTGTTATCTGTCACTTTTTCAACATTTTTCCAAATAAAAAATATTTACTTGGTTTTGTGTACAGGCTAATTTTCTTGCCCTATATATAATTCCCAGGAATGTTCAATTGTTTTGAGGGTAGCTAATATGTGTCTGTGCATTTAGTGACGTTTGAGGATAAATTCAAGAAAAATATGGAACTGGGCAATGCTGAGCTTGAGAAGAGGAGACAAGTCCTGCAGGAGCAACAGCGGCGAGAGGAAGAAAGAAGAGCACAGAAGGCCAGAGAAGAACAGGAGAGAAGAGAGAGAGAGGTGCGAGAACTGGAGCTGAAAAGAAAGAGAGAAGAAGAGCTGAGACTGGAGAGACAGAGGGAACTAGAGCGACAGAGGGAGGAGGAGAGGCTTAAAGAGATGGAGAGGAAGGAGGTCGGTTGAAGATTTTGACTTTCGTCTATTCATCCATTACTGGCCATTCATTCATGTTCTTTTCTCCAGCCATATCTATCTCTTTTCATTCATCCTACTTTCTATCACTGTTTATCTTCTCAGTCTTTATAGTTTAATCTCCCACTCATTTTCTAATTTCTCCAAAAAAAAATTTCTTGCTCCTTTTTTCTAAATTAAAATGTATTTCACGCTCTCTTTTTCATTACCCGTTTTTTTTTTCGCTCTTGTTTTTTCTGCAGTAAAAGCAGAAATGAAGAATTCGTTCTTTTCCTTTCTATATTTTTTGCATTTAGGTGCTGTATGTACATGTTGGTCTCTCAATTGATGTCTTTTATGTCTGGCCATTACAGGCTGCAAAGAAGGAGCTTGAACGTCAGAGGCAGCTTGAGTGGGAAAGGAGGAGAAAGCAGGAGCTCCAGAATCAGAAGAGTGAGGAGCAAGAGGACATTATCAAACTGCAAGCCAAGAAAAGAAGTTTAGAAATGGAACTGGAAGCTGTGGTAAGACTTTGGAATTTAAAAGGATTTTTGACTGGAGTCTGGTAGTCGATGAATATGAATGAATGAATGAGCATCCTTTTTAATTTTAGGGAAACAAGCAGAAGCAAATCTCTGACAAACTCAGAGACGCACAGGGCATCAAAAGCATCCAGAAAAGAGAGCTGGAAACGATTAATGGCAAAAGAGACTCCTGCATTACAGAAATCAATACTTTGCAAATACAATTAGAGGTTTGTAAGCGAAAAACATTCATTACTTCTACATAATAATCTGTCATAACAAATGGTTTCAAGAGTGTTTGGAAACCGCTTTTGTTTTCCACAGGAATTTAAAAGAAAGTTAGGATTGTCTGGCACAGAGCAAAATAAACTCAACGAGAGACTTCACAATCTGAGTCTCAGTAACCTTCCCAGTAAGTTATTAATCCATATTATGTGCACATTTAAATTATCTTTACATTCGTCAGAATTAGAACCTCACTTGTGGTTAGTATGTCGATATTTATGTGAAACAAACATATGAATGGTCTTCTTTCTCCATTAGCTTCCACGGTGCAAACTTTACAGAGAAACATCGAGGAGAAAGATCTTTCCTGTCGGAAGCTTAAAGAACAGCTGAACACATTGGAGGCAGAGACTGCTGCTAAACTAGCAGACATTGAACAATATAAGAAAGAAATTCAGGTAAACTACTATTATTTCCTAACCATGTCTAAAACCTGGCCCCAATTTAATGCTGCATGGTCCTGATTAAGCTGTTTGACCTTGACTATAAGGCGCACTGGACCATAAGATGCACCATTCATAAACAACTTTTTCCTAATGTTTTTTTTTTCCCCACATAAAGCTCAAATATAAGACGCATGAAGCAAAACTAACCTTTATTAGCTCATAATAGAACTTTAAACGACTTGTCGACACCAATATTTAAAGAGTTGGAGCTCTTTGGTTAATCACAAAGACTTGATTGTGATCTGACAGATGTTCGAGACAGATCTTGTACAGCAGAAAATCAGTCAGTAACAACCAAAGTTCAGACAAAAGGCACCGTATTGTAAGGCTCACAGTTGTTTATTTAATTTTTTTTAAACAAATTAAGAGCTTTTGAGTGCGCCTTATAGTTTGATACATAGGGTAAATAATTTTCCTCCCTTATCAGTCTATGTAAAAGCGTACAACATACAGACCTACTGATGGCACTAACACACATAACCCCCTATGCTTTTGTCCCTGTGTCTTTATCACTAGCTGTAGAGCTTTTCTGTCTGTCTGTCTACTTGTCTGTCTCTCTTGGGCTTTCGCTGCAGTTTGAGGATACGGATGACTGCATGCTTGATGGCCTGCTCTCTTTGCTGAGTTACCTCAGCAATCTCTTCTTCCTCTTCAAGGTTGCACAGTTCTTTTTCATTTCCTCCTACTTAATCTTTCTCGTGCAACTTCCATTAACAATTTTACCAGTGTTCTGCTTGATAAGCAAGAGTTACTAATATGTGACTAATAATGTGATGCAGTAAAACTTTCACTTTTTATTATGTGATTTATCAGAATGGACTTTTTATTATGTGTTTTAGGAGTTTAAGATTTATTTTATATATGTATGTAATGTCAGACTTGAGTCTAATGATTGTTTTGCTGCTCAGGATCTCAGAGAAAACCAGAAAACGCAACAGTCGGCTTTGGAAAAACTCCAAATCATTAAGCAAGAAAAAATGCAAGAACTGAAGAAGCGCAAACGAGAGGAACTGGAAAAGAAGAGATTGGAAGAGGAAGAGCAGAGGTAAAACCGGCTTATCTAGCTACTGTAAATGAAAAATACATTCTTGTAATCAGAAATACGAGTATTGTATTTTTATCAATGTAGGCGCATCAAACTGGAGAAGGAGAGGCAGTGGCAGGTAAAACTGCAGCGTGAGGAAGAAGAAAAGCAAAGGAAGCTGCAGGAGGAAAGAGAAGCCAAACTAC
This sequence comes from Paedocypris sp. Pulau Singkep, assembly GCA_017309775.1. Taxonomy (NCBI): domain Eukaryota; kingdom Metazoa; phylum Chordata; class Actinopteri; order Cypriniformes; genus Paedocypris; species Paedocypris sp. Pulau Singkep. The sequence continues at coordinate 4,511,616 of MU204241.1, forward strand.
GGGAGGAGGAAGAGAGGGAAAGACAATCTCGTTTACAAGCTGCTAAAGAGCAAGCTGAACGAGAGCGTAAGGCCCGAGAAGAGGAGCAGAGGAAACTAAGGGAGGAGGAGGAGCAAAGAAGAGAGCAGGAGAGGAGGCGGCTTGAGGAGAAGAGGAGAAAAGAGGAAGAGGAGGAGCGAAGGCGAAGTGAGGAAGAAAGGCGGAAATTGGAAGAGGAAAGGAGGAAGCTAGAAGAGGAAAGGAGAAAGCTGGAGCAGGAGAGAAGACGACAGGAAGAGATGAGATTGGAGGAAGAGAGGAAGCGTGAAGAACAGCGGAGAAAGGAAGAGGAGAAGCGAGAAGAGGAGAGGAGAAGAAACCGTGAGGAGGAAGAAAGGAGACGACACCGTGCTCAAGAAGCCGCCATGAGAGATGCTGATGAGCGGAAGAAAATGGAGGAAGAGAGGAAGAGGAAAGAGGAGGAAAGAAAAAAGCTGGAAGAAAATAAGAGACGTCAAGAAGAGGAGAAGAGAAAACAAGACGAGGAAAGGAAAAGGAAACAACAGGATGAGGAGAGCGCAGCCTCCAGGTTAAAAAATGATGAACAAAACAAGAAGAACAGTGTCAAATCGGATATTGTTGCTGCTCTTTTACGTGGCCTGGAGGAAAGGAAAGGTAAAGTACAGTACAGATGTGTGCCATGATTTGGTGTTGTGTTTCTGATGTAGTTATTCTTAATCTAATCAAACTATTGTTTTTATTTTTTATTTATTTTTCAACATTTTCAGGCAGAAGACCACTTGCCACAGAACATCGTAGATCCGCTGCTCTTACAACATTTAAAGCTCTCTACCCTTTCAGTGCCAGAAATGAGGATGAGCTTTCGTTTGAAACGGATGATCTGATTGAGGTCAGTCTTTAAGACAATGCTTATCTTATTTCATAGACATCTGTGTTACTTTATTGAAAATAATTAAGGTAGCTAATCAGAAGTCACATAATGCGCACTTTTTCCACACCATCCATTTAATGTTTATCTTTTTATCTTGCATAAGCCTTTGGAATATAAGATGCATGACACAAAACTAAACTTTTTAAAACTTTTTCATTGTAACACACACACTTGCTGGAACTCACGCTTTTAAATGTTATTTTTCAGACAATCTATCAAGCAGTGTAGTTTCATCAAACCAATGTCCTGAAACATTTTAACTGATTTTTGACCAACGTTCAGACATGAAACACACAGATTTTCTTAAGTGCACAATATAGTCTAAAAACAGTAGGAAATGGAACTTTTCAGGTTTAGTGAATGGATGGTAAAGTGTGTTTGTGCTCAGGTGGATGAGAGCATAGAGAGAGAGCAGGGATGGTTATACGGAAGCCACCGTGGAAAGATGGGCTGGTTTCCAGAGAGCTATGTGGAAAAGCAGACCAAGTCTGATGCTCCACCCGTGGTCAAACAAGCCCTAAAGCCACAGGTCTCCATCTCTTCCAGGTAAGACCTTCAGGCGGTATTTCTTTTACTCATTGAATGTTCTATGATAAATTGGGAATGGATATTTAGATTTTAAGCCCTTAGTTGATACAAAGTGCAGTACAATGAAATATATGATGATTAAAAACAGATGATAAAATATGTAAACACAGCAGGTAAAAAAAAAAATTGGAATAGAATATAGTAAATACAATATTGTAATATTAATTGAACCATTAAATTATAAAATGGTTTTAGAACGTTTTATTCCTACAAACCAAAAGTATTTACGTGGCGTAACCCCATTATATTTAAGTTCAATCTCTATGTTGATAACCACATTTGTTTTGTCTGTGAAGAGGAACTACCTTTCTGGCAGAAAATGGTCTGAATGCTGCTTTTGTACAAGTACATGTATTGATTCATGATTCAGAAATCCTGTTGTGTCTGATAGAGCATTGTGTTCTTAACTCCTTTTCTTCCAGTAAACTGAGTGATGGATCAGCATCAAGTGGAGCACGTTTGAACTCTGCCTTCACACCGACTCAATCCACTGGGTCTTCCTCGTCCAGCCACGGACAGGTATGCCACACTATTATTTTGTTTTTCCTAATGTACAACCTCCTTGTTGGACAAGAAGTGTTGACGTTCTATTTTAGATTGTAGGTAACGTGCAGGCTCAGGCTCGGTGCATGTGGACTGGGAAAACGGACAACCATCTCAACTTCTCTAAAGATGATGTGATCACAGTTCTGGAGCAGCAGGAGAACTGGTGGCTTGGAGAGTTAAACGGGGTTCAAGGATGGTTTCCCAAGTCGTATGTTACGTTGCTCAGCGGCGGTGATGCACAAGCAGAGTAAATGCACAATTTATAATTTAACTTCTATCTTCATTTCATGTCAGTTAAGAGTTATTGTCAGAGTTTTTCTGTGTTTGCGTGCATTGTTTTTGGTTTTGAGACAATAGTTTTATCTGTTCACTTTGTGATTCATAAAACACATTAAAATATTTACAATGTCACTTTAAGTTTGCTCAAATCATTTTTTCCCCCTTTTTAGTTCTGCTGATGGGTCAGACATGACAACAGACGAATCAGTCTTAGAAGGTAAGAGAGCAAAAGCTTTTTTGATCTCACCATTTTAATTTTTTGTTTTTCTTTTCAACAATAAAAGTGTATTTTTGATTGTAAGGCACGCACACATAAGGTTCTTTTTCCTACACATAAGGCTCTGAATTAAAAGAATGCTTGATTTTAGAAATTATTGTGTGTCTTATAGTCTGAAAAAAAATTCTTTTTTTTGGATTTGTAATAACTGGAAAAAAAATGTTTTCACAAAAAACATTCTACTGTAGAATAAAGAATTAATGAGTTCTTTTTACTTTTTATTTGTCTGAACAAACCTGGACTTTAAGTTTCTGAACATTTCTGAACCCTAACACATTTTCCAGTTTTGTGTCCGTCACAACATTCATTATCAGCTGTTTTGTGCCTATATCACAGAAAGTGTGTGGACTGCAGGATTATCCATTGATTTGTGTTTTTTTTTTTTTTTCTGCTTTGCTGTGTTCCCTCATCAGAGTATGTTGCGCTTTACACTTACGAAAGCCCGGAGCCTGGAGACTTGACCTTCAGTGAGGGAGACACGATCCTAGTGTCAGAGAAAGAGGGTGAATGGTGGCGAGGCAGCATAGGAGATCGATCCGGAGTCTTTCCCGCTAATTACGTCAAGCCAAAGGAGTCCGATGTAATTACATTTGAGAATGACATATTTAAAAAATATAGGTTGCTATTCAAAGCACTTGTTGATATGTAGGTGTTTCCTTATATTATTCTTTGTGCGGTATTATTCTTTTTCTCTCATCAGACATCAAGTCTCTCTGGAAACCTGGGAATTCCTGCAAGAAAGCCAGGTAATATATATTGTCTATGCCATTAAAGCATAATGCATAACATGTTATGTATTTCTAAAAATTATCAACATGGTTTCACACACAAATAAACAAAACAAATTATCCAAAATAAAATAGATTAAAATACGCAGGGCAAAATAACATTTAAACTTCCATGGCGATGCTTCGTAAAATATTTTTAGTCTCTTTTTTTATGTTTGACCCATTATCAGTATCAAACACACTAACAGACAGTGTGTTTCACACTAGTAAGAGATAAGATAAGATAAACTTTATTAATCCTGTTAGGGGAAATGTTTGTGTTCTTACAGCAGCAAAAGCAGAGAAAGAAGTTTTTGGCAGAAACAAATATAAACAAATAAACATACATTTATATAACAGTGACTAGTAACTAGTCAAAGCTCATTTAGATTAGTCTCGGAGGTTTAAATTATATGTGAATCGCCGTAATGCACAATAAAGCACGAGAGATAATTTGGACCATGTACCACTTCAAATTTGTTGGTAAGAAAGAACAATCACACAATTTCACACATGAGGCACTAGATTATAAGGAACCAAGTCGTTTTTTTTTGAAAGATTTAAAGGGTTTCAAACTAAAGGATGCATATTATAATATGAACATTTTTTTTTTTTCCAAATATGTACTTTTTCCACACAATTTCATGGCTTTAACACTTATTATCATTATTTTTTAGAAGTGGCCCAAGTGACGACGGCGTATAAGGCGGAAGGGGCAGAGCAGTTGAATCTCGCCCCGCCTCAGCTCATCCTCATCCTCAACAAGAACCCCTCCGGCTGGTGGCTCGGGGAACTGCAGGTTATACAGCCAATAGTTCACTAAATGCAATAAACGACAAATGACTCCTAGACAAATTAATTCGTTTCACTGTAATTTTGTTCAATTCAGGCCAGGGGCAAGAAACGGCAGAAGGGCTGGTTCCCGGCGTCCCATGTTAAACTTCTGGGCTCAAACAGCGGCAAATCGACGCCTGCATCTACACCCGGTAAGAAACTCAACGCCGCCGTTGGTTATTAATCTGCCTGATCATATTTTTGGGCTCCCGATCAGATAAGACTAGAACCCCAGATAAGACTGTTGATAATTTGATAAATAGCACAAGCAACAACATCAGATTTAGTTAAATCTTGTCAAAGGAATGCTGGTGTTTTTCACAAGTGTTTGATTCTTCAGTGTCACTGTGATCCAACAAACGGTTTGATGAATTCAGCTTCACTCTGCGCATCATGACGATCACGAGGCCGCAGCACAGTCAGAGCGATAATGACGTGTTTTTACTGTAGCGTTTGATTTATTTTCCATTTTCAAACACATTGTTTTTATACTGCAGACCTTTTAGTTGAGAGACTAAATGCAAAATCTGTCTTGCTTAATTAAATATTTATATGAAAATCGAAATCTAATTCAGGCTTCTGATGACCAAACTCCGGTCTTCCAAAATAGAATATATTTTATGTTGTGTAAACGCATCAGCTAAATGCAACACTTAAACAGAAGAAATGTTTTGTTAAAGTTTTTCACATTTTTTTTTTTTGTTTTTTTTTTTTTTAGCCTGCCAAGTGGTCGCCATCTACGACTACACTGCAGCGAATGCGGACGAGCTGAGCTTCTCACAGAATCAAGTGATAAACGTGCTGGATAAGAGTAATCCTGATTGGTGGAACGGAGAACTTAACGGGGTCACTGGCTTGATCCCTGCCAACTATGTGAAACTGACCACATCAGATTCAGAACCCAATCTGCAGTGTAAGTAGAGTCTAGTAAACTGTCCCATTCATTTTGCTGGGTTTCCTGTTCCTCGACCAGATGGAAACACCATTGTCATAATGCTAGTTTTTTGTGTTTTGGTTACTATTATTTTTATTAATAATTTATTACTGATGGGACAATTATTTTTTTTATTATTTGCAAATGTATCCTAAAAATATAAAGTGTTGATCTTTTTTGAGGTATAATTGAAGTTTTCATTGATTTCACAAAGTATTTTTCTGGCTTTAGATATTCAGCTTATTATAATGTATATAAATTTGTCCTTCGGTGTTGCAGCGTTCTCATTTGGCTTTGACCTTTGGCATCTGTAGCTTTATTCCCTTGTGTTAGATTCACACCTTTTAAAGGTGGAGATGGTGGTGCTAAAGTCAACCATTCTACCACCTCATCCATTTAAGTCTTCACTGGTCATCTGGTGGGTGGGCTTGAGTTTGTTCATACTGTATGAGAAACTGCACATAGTTCTTGGATTATGGGTTTGATTTGAAATGTTTGGTTGTTGAGGATCCTTCAGGTTTCTCAAAGCTTGTACCCATTTGATTGAAGACATTTAGACATTAAACTGTTTTAAGAAAACGAACCCCACTTCAAGTTTTTTTTTTATTTGCCACTTTTGTGAGATCAGTTCAGTGTCCGTGTGTGGAAATCTAGGAACTTTCTGAATCCATACAAAACACATTTTCTTTCCAGTTATGTTAGTAAAAATGTATACAAAAAAAGTCTATCAATTTGTCATTCTATGACCTGTCTTTCTATCGACCTGTATGTTTGTCTATATCTGTCTGTCTCTCTGTCTATTTATCTATTTATTCATCATCCTCTGTCTTGTCTTTTACCAACATGTATGTTTGTTTTTTTGTTTGTTTTTTGTCTGTTCTGTATGTAGAAATATAAATGTCTGTCTATTTAACAACCTGTCTGTCTGTCTACATCGACCTATCTGTCCGTCTATTTTCTACATATAGATGAAAAATATAGATACTGACATCTATTATCTACAGTATCAATCTATCAACCTTTGTGTCTGTCCATCAGTCTGTCAACTTTAGTTGTCTGTCTATTGACCCTTCTATCTTTCTATCCTTGCATCTCGCCGTGTCTGTCTACCTGCACATTTTTGCTGCATTTACGCTTTTTTGTTTTGTTTTTTAAGTAACTTGAATCATTTTAAATGACTCCCAAAAATTTTGAATTGACTTTTGCGTCTGGATGTCTGGAGACGCTGACCACGTTGTAGGTCATCCTCGTTCTCGTCGAGTCTTGATAATCCTGCTGTGGTGTTATGGGTAAAACAGAGCGAGAACTCTTGCACTAGCAGAATGTTGAGGACAGATTCACATCTGAGCACAGCACAGGAAAATGAACAGTCATTCTGCCAGCAAGCTGCTGTTTTTGCGGCTGTGGGATGTGGACAGTGACTCGCTGGATGGTCAAACAGGCAGACCATCAACAGGTAACACACGTTTTGAAGTGCCATCTACTGACATTTTTCCTGCTTGGCTTTGAGTGTGTGTGTGCTTCTGAAGTTTAGTTTTGACGCATTTCCTGTTTCGGAGCTTTTGATGCCGTGGTAAACTCACCAGCAGCTTCGTCTTACAGGTGGCGACGAGCTGAACACTCAGAAAGGCAATGAAAAGGAAAAGAAACGACAAGATTACATCATTGAGCTCATTGAAACCGAGAAGAAGTATGTGGAGGACCTACACTTGGTTCTCGAGGTATGTTTCAATATTTACAATTTCCACCTTTTGGAACGTACAATTCATTATTGGTTCATCGTTCCTGATTTTATGGTTCAACTATTGCTTCCGATCTCTAATCTTGCCATTCTATTTCGATATTTACAATTTGCGCGACAACTGCAGTTTTTACGATTCAGTTTTATGATGTACAATTTTCAACTGTGTGATTTTATTTTAATATTTTTTTCATTTGTGATCTATTTACAGAATTCTATTTTTGCAAGATTCAATTTTGATTCTTTTTCTGCTGTCAATTTATCATTGATTTATGAATACATGTTGATGTTTCTCATTGTTTCCATCATTCCATCAAGCATTCTTTTCCATCAATTGTCTGTTCAAACTGAATTTTCATAGATTTTGACTTAATTTGCAACAGTAGGAAAAAATACTCAGCAAATCATTCCTTGCATTCCTATGATTCCGATGGACCGTCATTTCACTTCAAGAGAATACAATTACCAATCACCATCAAAGATCACAACCAATCTTTCGAACGGTGCGGTGTAGATTTAAAGACATGTAGCATGTTCCATCTACATAGCAACAAAAAGATTACAAGTCTGTGGGAGACCTACACTTGGTTCTAGAAACGTCTTCCTTTCTGGGGGAATCGTTGGTGGCGTGATGAAACGTTCCTCGTTGTCTGTAACCAGGCATCAGGAGAAAAAGCTTCTGAATTGTTTTGAAACTTTCTCCGTCTCTAAGGTTTTCCACAAGCCCATGTCCGAGTCTGGTCGTCTCACTGAAGCGGAAATGAACATGATTTTTGTCAACTGGGGGGAACTCATCCAATGCAACTCCAAGATTCTCAGGTAAACGAGGTTCCTCACTCGTGCTGAAGATGTGTGTTTGTATACGGGGTCAACGGCAGATGCGTGGTTTCACAGTGCGCTGAAGGCGAGGAAGAAGCTCGGAGGAGAGAACATGCCTGTTCAGATGATCGGAGACGTCCTGGCATCGGAGCTCTCACACACGCAGGCGTATGTGCGCTTCTGCAGCTGTCAGCTTCAGGGAGCCGCACTGCTGCAGCAGAGGACTGACGCCGAGCCCGACTTTAAAATCTTTCTTAAGGTTTGTGGTTATACTTTTTGAAATGTAACCGATACTGCAATTCTGTATTTAATTGCTGTTTGGGTACTCGATCAACAAAGCTCACAGCGATCTTTAGAACTGTGTGGTTTAGATCTAGACAGCTTTTTTTCTATTTCTATTTTCAATTTGTAGGAAAAAAATGGTAATGCTTTTTCTAGTTACATTATGTTTGTTTTTAAGCAATGTTTTTTTTTTTCGCTCTTTCCCCTTTACAAGACAGTAAAATGGAAATATTTGTTTGTTTTAAAAAAATGGATCAGTGAAATCTTTTTTGAATAATCTTGAATTTAATAAATTATTATTTTGCGATGCTTGCACACCACCTCGTATCATTTCTCCCTCCTTTTTTTTCCCCAGAGAAAAGTAGCCCGTACTAGACAGCGATTGCTTCTCACTAGTACAGTAACGTGTGTGTTCTAGAGTCACAAACCAGACCATTTTTATATCTGCACACTTCACAGACAATAGATCAACAACAAAACAAGTAAAGTGTAATATTTGTGAGATGTGTAATTTCTTTTTTCTTTTATTTATGTGTAAACACACATACATTTTATATAGTCACATTAACAGTATACATTATATATCCATATAGTGTGTGTGACGTGCTCTACATTGTTTAGACAAGCCCGTTGCACTTTTTTTAAATATTGAAATCCTTCAGCAAATCTTTATTTAGCATAATGAATAATTATTCCACAGTATTTTTGGTATATTGCAAGCTGTTGTGACCGTTAACATTCTACTTTTATTTCTTTCAGAAAATCGCCACAGATTACCGCTGTAAAGGAATGCCTCTGTCCAGTTTCTTACTGAAGCCTATGCAGAGGATAACTCGATACCCTCTCCATATTAAAAATGTGAGGAGACACATACACACACACACACACACACACACACACACACACACACACACACATACAATCTTTTTTCTACCGATCGCTTTGAAATATTGACACATTGTAATGCCAGTACATACATTCAAAAAGAAAAACAGCGCCATCTGCTGGTTCTCAAAACAACACGTCGTAAATATTTTACAGTGTTTTCGGTTTACAACGACCTTACAATTTCTATTTAAAAATCAAGTTTTCTGTAAATCTGATACTCTAAACTTTAGAAACCCAAAACTGCATTGTTTATAGAAACCATATGTGCAGATCAAGAATTCCACTGTGCTTGTGTGTTCAGATCCTGGAGAGCACTCCGGAATCTCACGTCGACTACACGCATCTGCAAGAGGCTTTGGAGAAGGCCGAGAATCTGTGCACTCAGGTGAACGAGGGGGTCCGCGAGAAGGACAATTCAGACAGACTGGATTGGATCCAAGCCCATGTTCAGTGTGAAGGCATCATCGAGGTGAGCAGACGCGCGTCACATCAGTCTTGTTGTGGGAAAGGCATTCATTTATTGATTTATGGTCGCCAGGGTTAATTTGTTGCCAAGTTGTTGACAATAAAAGTCTGTGCCTTTTCTAGAACATGACCTTCAACTCTCTGACCAACTGCCTGGGTCCGCGCAAACTGCTGCACAGTGGGAAGTTGCTGAAGACCAAGAGCAACAAGGAGCTGTACGTCTTTCTGTTCAGCGACTTCCTACTGTTCACTCAAGCGGTCAGGCAGTTCACTTCTTTAGGAACGGAAAAGCTCTTCAGCCCCAAGTCCAACACCCAATACAAGATTTACAAGACGGTACCGCTGTGAACTGCTCACACCAGTTGATTGTCTGCTGGTTTATCATATGTACATCTCTGCCTTCGCAGCCCGTGTTTCTCAACGAGGTTCTGGTCAAGCTTCCGTCTGACCCGTCCAGCGATGAGCCCGTCTTTCACATTTCCCACATAGACCGTGTGTACACGCTAAAGACTGAGAACATTAACGAGAGGTCAGTTTCAGCTCACGTTCTCTTTATCAGTCGATTCTGTTGACTGAACACACTGGATGTGTTTCGGGTTGTGAATGGAATGTTCTAGGTCGAGGTGATGCCTTCATGCTGGTACTCTATGATAATGCTGGAAAATATCAGGCAACCTACTTCACCTATTGCTTTTTGATTCACAGTTCATTTCCTAATAATATTTGATGAACACACAATTTTGAAACTGTTTATTCTTTTTACCCCCCCCCCCCCTAAATAACAATTGATAAAGTTCCAAATTAAATGTCTCTCCTGTTTAACATTTCCAAAAGTAATTTAGCTTTGCATTAAATAATGTAAATTAATAATATTATCATTTTTTTAATTAATACTTTGGCTTAATTTCAGATTTAGGTTCTCCTGTTTTGCATGTGAAACAACTTGTGGTTGTTTTAATTAAATTTAGTTCTTGATTAAAATGTACATTTTGTTTTGTTTGTTTGTTTTTCACTAGTTTTTTAGATTTTACTATTCACTTCAGGGATGTTTGATATAAGAATTATAATCCTTAGATTTAATTTGTTGTTTATTTATTTATTTTTTTCATCTAGGCCTGCATGGGTTCAGAAGATAAAAACTGCATCTGAAGAATTCATCGAGACTGAGAAACGAAAGCGGGAAAAGACCTATCAGTGTAAAGTGTTGTAACTTTTTGCGTGAATTTGTGTTTGTCATATCTGTCACCACAACGGCCGTTTGTTTAATTAGTTTTTTATTCTACAGCACGATCGATAAAGGGAAGTGGAATTGGTCGTCTACTTGTCACAATCTTGGAAGCAATGGAGCTTAAATCATCTAAGCCCAGTGGTGAGTCGCTTGAGTTTCAGAGCCCAGAATTTAATTCAATATCAATCAATAAAACACCATTAAAACTCGAATCACAAGCCATTAAGCCGTACTCTAACATTGTAATCTACTTTCATTTAGACCGCAAGTCTCATGAAAGCTAAAAGATGTATTGTAGTTGGTGAAAATCTTTACAAAATTTTGTGTGTGTAAAGTAAGTGTGTGTGTGTGTGTGTGTGTGTGTCATGTACATACGTTTACGTGTATGATGTAAACGTATATTGTAAACATTTGGATTAAATGTTTTATTCCATCTTATCTTTTCTTTATATCCTTTTATTTAATTTTATTTATGTATGTTTATAATTGTATTTATGCATGTTATTTATGTTATTAATTAATTTATCTTTTTGATAGTATACAGTTTGATTTTCGATGTGAAACATTTAAAACAATTTTATTGGGGAAAAAAATGGTAATACTTTTTCTAGTTACATTATCTTTGTTTTTAAGCAATATTTTCTTTTGCTCTCTCTCCCCCTTTACAAGACAGTAAAATGGAAATGTTTGTTTGTTTTAAAAAATGGATCAGTGAAATATTTTTTGAATAATCTTGAATTTAATAAATTATTATTCTGCAATGCTTGCACACCACCTCGTATCATTTCTTTTGGATCATTTTTTTTTCCCAGGGAAAAGTAGCTCGTACTGTGAAGTGACCATGGGCTCCCAGTCCTACACATCTCGCACCATCAACGAGAGCGCCAACCCCAAGTGGAACTTCAACTGTCAGTTCCACATCAAGGATCTGTATCAGGATGTTCTCTGCATTGCTATCTTCGAGCGGGAACTGTTCTCACCAGACAGTCAGTCTGAATATCACACGTTCATCTCACAGCTCAGAATCAGAACCAGGCATTGATCTTTTTGTTCTCTCTCAACAGGCTTTTTGGGGCGCACCGAGGTTCCTGTGGCCACCATTAAGAAAGAGCTTGAGAACAAGGGTCCGTCCACTAGAAGACTGCTGCTTCATGAAGTGTCCACAGGAGAAGTTTGGGTTCAGTTGGATCTACAACTGTTTGAACACAAGGGATCGAAGTGATAATGAGGAGGATGAGCTTCTTTTTTGTTCATTGTCAGAGCATTATTTTTTTTTTTTTTTTTTTTTTTTTTTTTTTTTTTTTTTTTTTTTTTTTTTTTTTTTTTTTTTTTTTTTTTTTTTTTTTTTTTTTTTTTTTTTTTTTTTTGCTTTTTTTAAATGTTTTTTTTTCCCCTCACTCAGCCATCTTAGAAGATACTACTGAAGATCCGACCAAGCTGAAGCTTCTTTTACAGCGTAGTCATGTATGGTTTATGTTCCGGTGAAATGGGAAGGTAAATAGAGACATTTAGGAAATTTGTGTTGTTGGATTTACTATTGACTACAGGATGTAGTGATATCTCAGGACTTTTGGTTTTAAATAAATCCATCTCTATTGTAATGAAGTTGAACATTCATAGAAGCGAACATTCGCCGTTTGTTTTCGCCGGTTTTTCCATTTCATTTCTTCACATCGACGACTTGTACCTGCACATTTATATTCTACTGTTTGTTAGCATAGAAAGTTGTTTTTCAGAGTAGTTGGATTCACAAAGGTACAGTCGAGGTGACTAACAAGGGAGGATTTGTAAAAAGCGTACTTCTCTGTTTGTTTTCCACTCCAGTTTTATTTATGTTAATTTATGTGTTTTGGATTGTGCACATTTTATGCTTTACATCACTCCTTAATTATCATAAAGCATTCAGTGTGATAACACGTCTTATATTCCAGGTTTGAATATTCTGATCGTTTACTCCAGACTGAGTTTGCCTTCTGGTTTTATGTGTTTTAGTTTCAAATGAAAATGTAATAAAAGTTTATGCATATTCTACTATTGTTTTTTTTTTTCTCTCTTTTTGAAGTGTATGGTGTAGTGAACGTTTCATAAGCAAAAATGAAAGCAAAAATGCTCTGTAACTAAGCTGCTACCTTTATTGTATTGGAAAAAGATAATGAAAACGAAATTTTTCGTTTGGTTTCACGCTAATGTCCATATACTCTACATATATACTGTATGTCCCAATCATGAGCTCGTCAGTGTTGGGTTTTTTTCAGTGCTATCTAAACCAAGCATATCATTTAAACCCACAATAATGAGAATCTTTAAAGTCTTTATCTCTATCTTTCAGAAGTAGAAAGAAATCTTTGACTTGAAGCATAATTGTGGTAGACTGAAATAAGCACCATTTCAATAAGTCATTTTCTCAAGTGTCTACAACTTTTACAAGTCTCATGATAAAACGATAAAACATGTTCAAGTTGCCAAACATCAAGTGAATTTATTGATGTAATAATCTGCTGAGTTTATTGCATAATGAACAAGTAGTGGAAGCGTAATGAAAATGTATTGTAATGAAATAATGCCTAATGTGAAGAGTCATGAAAAATATGACTCTTCAATTCATTTGTACTACATGATTTAATCTGTGTTTTCAAGGTCTTGATTTTCAGAGGATGTCAATGGTCTTGTGCAATTGGATTACATCTCCCCCGGGCTTGATCTCTATTTGAATGATTTGGTGTCAGAAGTGGAATACCGTGAGTGATTCGTTTGAAATCAGAGTGGGACTGATCTTCCCAATCTTCCAAATAATACAAGATTGGCCTCAGCTTCAGATCTTCTTCAGAAAGGAAGAGCAAGCAAATGCAGAGGGTCCGGATCTTCACCACCGGTGGCTTAAAGCATCCAAGAGGTCGAACAACATGCCTAGAATGGTGAGTCTGAACCGAAGCTCTCAATTTTTTTTAGCCTTTAACCATCCAGTGAAGTCACACACACACACACACACACACACACACACACACACACACACAAACCTGGAGCAATGGGCAGCCTTAAGCTGTAGTGTTGAGGGTCATGTGGGGCTCAGTGTCTTGTTCAAGGATTCAAACTATATATTCTTGTTTTTGACTGCCTATTTGTTTTTTTCCCTTCGATTTAGATGTGCCCAAAGTATTGTTCCTTAACTTAAGGTTGTACATGACGACGCTAACACATCAAACCAGAGTCCAGACATAACTTCAGATGGATTTTTTATTTACATTACATTAAAATACTTTGCATTTTTAAAACACTCACAAGTCAAATGTACATCCCAGTACGGACTACAATAAAGCACATCATTACTGAATCATTAAGGCAGCACAATCTTTCACAGAAAGAATATTAAACCAGCAGACGGCAAAAAAATAAAAACACCAACTGTTAACAGACACACGTGATGAGCTTAGTGTTCCTGTGTTCATTCACCTTTTTGTAAAACAGGAAATGCAAAAACCTGCATAGAAGTTTAGTGATGAAGAGTAAGGAGGAGTCAAGTCGTTTTCGACCTGTTTGTCCATCAGTAAAACAGAGGTCAGTACAAATTGCAGTCGGTGCACACGACTATTTTACATCAATAATTTCTCATTATATTAACTTGTTGTTTTCTTTTTGTATTTTTGACAACACCTCTTTAAGAGTTTGTCACGCATGCATTAATCAAGTGCTTATATCCGCTCGATCCCTGTGGTAAAGCAGAGAATTCTGTATAGTATTTTAAACATATACTAATCCGCCCTGTCGACTTTATATCTCTCACTACATAATCAGTCCAGTTCCTTTTACATTCAGTCGGATCTTTCGTAGAGTGTAAATCTGTCTTTGCACATTAAAGCAGATTTGGCATACTAAGCTAATGTTTACAATTAGTTATGTGATCTATTATAATAGCTTTATTAAATGAAATATTGACTTTGTTTTTGTGTATGCAATTATCTAAGTGCAAAAACAAATTATTATCTTTATTAATAAATATCAATAAATAAAGTATAGATTTTGTGTAGGTGATTATCTAAATGCAAAAATGTATAATATTACATTTCAATAAATACAATGTATATATTTATTTTCTTGTCTATGCAACTTACTTAAAATATTTTAAAAGCGCATCTTATACAGTGTATTCACTTAATATATATAATGGGTGTTTTATACAATTATAATACAGTCACAAACGTAAAAACAGGCACTAGATGCGCTATGACCTGAGAATTTATTGCATTGCTGTTTTCCCTCATGGGGGCGATGATGATCCAAAATACTGTTTTACATCACAAGTTGTGATGAATCACATTTATTGAATTTTTTTCTGCAGTTGAATGACGTACGAAAAAAAGGAGGAGAATCTTTAAAATGCAGACAACAAATAAAAACAGTGCAGTTCCCAAGTTCTGAAAGGCCACTATGAATTTCAAAAAACCTTCTTGAGTATAAACAGTAACACCTGAGATGAACCAACCATTTTTTTTTTATGTATAAAAGCTTCTTGAAGAAAAAACAATCATGATTATGAGCTGCATGGTGTTGTCTCTTAGCACCTGGATTTTAACCAGCAAAACCAAAAAGGCCATGGAAAATAATAATGGTTTCCTCTTAAAATATGAAACAATTCGAAAAAAAAGTGCTAAGTTGCTTGTGCGTAGAGGACGTACCTATGCCATTTCAGTTAATCACGGCAGAAGATGTGGACTGATCACTGGATTCTCCGAGAGTTCTAGCGGTTAAAGGAGTTCAGCTGCTCTCATCTCGGTTCTTCTTGTCCACCTCGGGTAACTGTTCTCTCCAGAAGGTGAACTGACTGTAGGTGTCCGAACAGGGAAAGTCGGTGGTGTTCCCTCTGATCAGAAGAGGAAACACGTGATCCACGACCTCACAGAGTCGTTCATAGCTGAAGAAACAGAAGAAAGTTAGCTTGAAGTTTAGTTTATTGATAAAACGCTCTTCTTAAAGCAGAACATTGATTTGAATTCAACAGTGATCAGTTTAATTTACCACTGACAAAGACATGAACCCAGGCCTACAACTAAAATACAGACTTTTAAGCCTTTTTAAGCCAGAGTTTAAGCCTTATTAATTCATATTTATAATCTCTTTATAAACTCTTATTATTCATATTTATAATCAGGAATAAAGCTTTATTTTCTAACATTTCTTCCCATTAATAGTTTATACATGTTTTTCTTGAATGTTTATGCATTTTATTGATACTGATATACAGAACTACAAAAGAATCGTACAGAGAAACCAACATGCATATTAACCCTATAATGCAACACGTGACACCAGTGTCACCCTTTGTTCAATGATGTTTTATTAGATTTTCAAAAAAAATATTTTTCACTTTTTTTTTTTTCCCACTGTTTACTTTTAGATGTAATTTGATGCTGGAACACCAGGTGGCGCCAATTCACTGCTTAATTAGGCTTCCAGAGTAGTTTGTATTGTCCAATGTCCAAAAATTTGGTATCAATACCAATTTTTCCCAAATATCAAAAATCTTATCTACCGGGGGCGGGACAATATTTTTACCCGAAAATTTTTTTTTCTTCCATAGAAAGTTGTGTCTGGTGGTATTCTTGAATATGCCCGGAAATATGTCAATGTTTTTTGTTTTCATTCTATTAATTTTTATTGCATTATTTTTTTTTTTCATTTTTCTTAGTTTGATGCCAAATATTACGTTCGTTTGAAAAAAAAATGTTTTAAGCGCTCTTTCTGGTACCGTGCATTAACATAAGCTATAATGGAATCGTTGGCAGATCGAGTCACCCAATATAAAGTGATTGAATATTTTTTGTACGTTTTAACATATTTTTGACAACGAGGCTCAAATATAATTTTATCTGAAACTCTGTGGAGACGCAATTTTCAACGCAATTGATAGAGATTAGTAAAAAGGATCAGGTCAAGTGTGAAGCCAACTTTTAAATTGATTTTAATTGCTTTGTAGTCTTAATATTATTATTTCTTTTATTTAATTATTTAATTTATTTAATTAAATAATAGCTTTAATTTTGCAACAAATATTGGCTGATAAAACACCGGTTGATCCTATTGTATTATAGAGTAATACATAAAGCAAATCACTGTTTATTGCACTAGTTATGCATATTCAGAAGCATCAAAATAATTAGAGGTTGAGAATTGTTCATAATTCCAATATAAACTTATAATTGTGTTATATTTGTGTGTGTGTGTGTGTGCGCGCACTTCACTTACGACGATATGTTAGTCTTTGCGTGTTCCTGGATGAGTTCTCCCTTAGGATTCACAGTAAAGATCCTGTTCAAAGGCACTCCAACCTCTTTGTAGGAATACACATCCTGGAAAAATAATGTTCCTTTTGATATTACCATCTCGTGACACTCGTGGTCCACACGGATCTCTAGAACTTACCGTCGCCCGGTTACCAAAGGCAGCGTAGAAAGGTTCCGTGTTGGGGTGAAACAGGTTCTTAATGTCGGTCAGGCATTCGATTTTAAACTTTTCGGGCTTTTTCTCAATCACCTCCCTGAAATGTGATAAAGACGGGATTTGGTTCAGAACGTCTCCACTGTACTTGACTCGGGCGGATCACTGACCGATGGAAAGCGGAGAACAGGCTGCTGGGACTGAGCAGCACCGGCCCCATCGGCAGCATCGTCCCTTGTTCATTCACCCAGTGTAAATAACCACGGGTCATATCAGCCATCCCAATCGCCCGGGCAGAGCAGTACATGAACTTGTAGCCGTTCCTAAAGAAGATTTTGATCAGTCATGTGGGATTTTTTTTGTTTCCTAAAACCAAGTGTTTCAATATGGAGGAGTTTGCTGAGTTAAATATATTATTGTTTTTCAAGGCACAGTTAAAATCCTTTAACTATTTTGACTAAAATCCGCTTTTGACACATGTAGTAACACTTAACACGGGGAAGAAGCGTGAGCTATGGCAAGCTACATTAACATTAAGTGTGAGTGAGTGAGTGAGATTTGTCAAAATGGCCACTAGGGACCATATCAGAATTGTGCTCTGCATTTAACCATCCAGTGAAGTTACACACACCGTGATTAAAACTGTGAACACAAACCCGGAGCAGTGGGCAGCCTTAAGTTGTGGGGTCTGAGTGGTACTGCTCAAGGATAGTCATTTCTGAAAGCCAGCGGACCCACGTTTGTTACTGACAACGTGGCAAACAGACAGAAGTGAGTAGAAAATGTTTTATGAAGAACCACTGCGGACGTTTATATGTTTTTTGTCCATAGTTTTTATTTAATTAATCCAAATAATACGTTGGATCATTTTAAGTACGTATAGGAAATATTAACCTATTTTTGTGTGCGTGTGTGTGTGTGTGTGTGTGTGTGTGTGTTAGACTCACTGGCTTACTCTGTGGTAGAGTCGGGCGATGCCCTGGTGGGTCCAGTCTTTACCAAGAGTGGGCAAAATGTGACCCAGGGTGTCGGATCTAATGAACAAGAAGTTGCAGTAGAGTTTTCAAACTGGAGTTCTCAAAGAAAAACAACTCAAATAAGAAAAGAATGTGCTTCAGAACAGACTTGCCTTGTGATGGTGCCGTCAATGTCTGAGATCACAATTTTGTCATCCCAGTTCCAGAGATAGATTGTGCCTTCACAACGACATGTGCCCTGGTACTGGGTGGTGACACTGAAGACCACATCATTCGGACCTTCTTTTAGATGCAGACTAACCTAAAACCCGAAAACATCGTTTAGCACTACCCACTTTTTCAATTTAAGCACAGCCCAAACACATGCAGGAGAATTGGACAATTCTACCACTCAAAGTGCAAGTACGTGTGTGTGTGTCCTGCTCTGTGATTGGTTGGCCACCAATTCGACTTATTCATAGATTTTAAAAATATCAGGGTGATGAACTTAAGCGTCTCACCAGCTGTTCTGAGGACAGGCGAAGGGTCTTCCGGTAACAGTGCCCTCCAGAGCCGTGAAAAACCTCCGGCTGGTTCGTTAGAGACTTTTGAATGGCTGATTCACAATCATCGTCACTTGATGAGGAATCATCTTTTAATCTGGAGAAGAAAAAAACCAAAATCAGACCCGTGTAATCTTAATTTAAAATTCATTCAAGCAAACGCATGAGTGTGATGGTTACCTGCCCAGCGACTCTGGGTTCAGTGTCTGATCTCCACTCTCAATCTGATCCGATGCACATTCCTGTAGAAGAATAATACAAATAGTATGAACAAAGATGTATTTGCAATCATATCCAAATGATATTGGAATCTATTACTGAACTGTTCTGTTTGCTCCAACCCTTCACATTTTTGTCAGATTGGCTATTTGGTTATTTAAAATTCACTTCATCACATTGTTTTAAAAAACAAATATTATATTGTATGAAAGACATTTTTGTGTGTGTATAAAAGATTACTACACAAAATGATTGATAACATTTTATAAACATGTTATTAAATAATACAATAATGATGAAACGTGAATCATTTTCACTTTGTATACTACATGGTATTCATGTCAAATATTTAAATGAGTAATTACATATTTTATTTTTTTTCTTTAGGTAATTTTTTTAATAGTTTTATAATCATTAACAAAATTTTAAGAATTATGATGGCAAAAATTTGTTGAGTATATAAAGTGTTGTAAAAAATATACTGTATATGTAAATTACCATAACATTATTTTCTTTTTTTATAACCTGTGCAACACACACACACACACACACACACACACACACACACACACACACACACACACACACACACACACACACACACACATATTTATATATATAAATATATAAACAATATATATATTTTTTATATATATATATATATATATATATATATAATGTATAAAAATAAAACGGAAAATGTCAAAAAAGATTCATATCATACATTTAAATCATTTTGTAAGTTTATAGTGTGCAAGTATGTATATACGTATGCACACATATTTACTGTATACTGTATACACATATAATATATATATGTTAGAATATTTTTAATATTTAATAACTTAAATCTTATTTCCAATATTAATATTAAGATCTTATTATATTTTAGGCCAAGGCTGAAAGCTGTTGAATTGTTTATACTCGTGTCTCCAAAAGACATAGATTAGTAACTAAAATCTAGATAATGCAAGATAATTTGACGTTGACGTAAATCCCAATTCCAGTAAACTTTTACCCCTGGATCCAGCTTCCGGACAACTCCCTTCGACAGAGACCTGCCATCTCGGCCATGATGGAATGCCTGACTGATTTATAATTATTACGAAGCCTCCAAGAAAGATTAAAATCTTTCAATATATATATATGTATTTCCTTTTTTTTTCTAAAATGCATGTCAATCAATAATAATGGCTTATGACTGTCTTCAAATTCCCTTTAATTGTCCGGGTGCAAACATACCGACTTGGAGCTGCTGTTTCTCCCG
>MU204241.1:4531656-4646967 GCA_017309775.1 Paedocypris sp. Pulau Singkep
CGCCACGAGAACCACCAGCGTCCTCCTTTCTTCGGCATCTTCTCCTTCATAATGTTCTCCACTGTTTCCTGGAGCAAATTCACAGAGCCCCTGATACTCAAAACTCAAAAAACCTAGATGAGGGGATGAGCGTGACCATGCAGGACCGTGCAGTACATAAATCATAGCACTTACTGGACCAGAGCCAAACATGCTAGGAAAACAGTAGGTGAAAAAACCCAAAGCCGAGTAAACGTAACTCAGACAGGAATACTTTGGATGGGATGAGCGGAAGTACAGCATATTAAAGAAAAATAATAACATAAGAAAAGAAGGGAGGGAAAAGAGAAATTTAAATGACAGCCAGGGTGCCAAACACACACGGAGTTAGAAAAGCATTAAATCACTCCTTCTCTGGGATGTTTAAAAGTTTAAACGGCTGATTTATGTAGGTTATGACCAAACAGTTACAAACTCATTCAATATAAGCCAGTGGTGCCCAAGCTTAAAAAATGGGGGTCAAACTTCACCAAAATGTATAGAAAATATAATTAGGATATTTAAAACTAGTCCAGTTGCCAACACGTTAGACAATAAATAAAAAAATTGTCTGATGTGGCCCGTGGGCCGCAGGTTGGGCATCACTGACCTAGACCAATAGCAAACATTATTTTATTAATCATAATGTAAATGTTACGGCCAAAGCCTGGAGCAGTAAGCAGCAGGCCAAGCAGGGAAATAGCCCAACGTCAGATCTTTTTCGTGATTTTGCAAAACGGCCAGCCAGTTTGCGAACTAACTTATATAATGTTATATAAAGACTTCAAATACAGTTTTGTTTATATGCTCAACTGTTGAAGTTATGTTGCAGTTCTGACCTTTGGCAAGGGTTTCTGGAAAACCTGCATTGCTAACACAATAGGAGCCGCTGTTGTCCAGTTATAATACCTTGTGAAAATAGAGGAGCATCAATATTAGTTTAACATTCGTTCTTTACAATAAAGGTTATCTGCATTATTATAATTATGACTCATGTTGCCAACTGCATTAAATGTGATTCAAAGGCACATCACATACTTGGTTCCAATCTTTACAACCAGGTTGGGATCATCAATAATAGCTGGATTCTCGGCAAACTCCTGATAAGACACGGTTCGTTCCTCAAACTCCTCTGCAAACCAAAGTTTGAAGACAATTACTGTTCACGTTCAGCTGTGTTGAATCCAACAAATTCATCCATACATTTTCAATACCGCTTTTCCATTTCTGGGCCATGCGGAGCTGGAGCCAATCCCAGCAACTTTGGCCTGAAGGCGGGGACACGGCCTTTGATTTGGCCGCAAGCCACACCCACACACAAACACTCCTTTTTTGGACTGTGGGAGGAAAATGGAGACCCGGAGGAGACCCACATGAGCGGAGGGAGAACATTCAAACGCATGCCAAAAGGCTGGTGCTCAGGCTTGTCTCAGCCGGTTGCCCACTGCGCCACTGTGATGCCCGAAATCAGCAATTCAAAAGTTGAGACATCTTTAGAAATGAGCCGAGACTGCTGGTTACCTCTAGTGATCTCTTTGTTGTCGGACAGTCCACCACATAGAGAAATGGCAATATGAGGCAAGTCTCCTAACTGGTCTGAGAAGCTGTCCACACCACTGTCCATTCCACTGCTGCCCACTGACTGCGGGGACTGGTTGGCACTTCTCCCTTCAGGTCCCGTCCTCAGAGAAGTCACACCATCGCTTAACAGAAGTCAAGTCAGTTAAAAACGCCAAACTAGCTTGTAGTTAAACGCATTAAACACACCTCTTTGGGAAGTACAAGGCTGCTACTTCGGGGTCCAAGTCTGTGATGTCATCCAGGTAAATGCCGTCCGAGCCCAAGTGCTGGCTTCTTTTGTCTAGAAAGAATTATTTGAGCAAAAAGTATGAGTTTATTAACAGAATTAGTTGCTTCAGATGGTTCGACAGTCTTGGAGTCGTTGATCATGGAAGCAGATGTTTGTAGAAGACACTATGGCAAGCCAAATTACCATTTAAGCCTTCATGGTGACATTTTTTTGTCTCTTCCTGTGTTTTTGACACATTGTCTACCCAACCACAGACAGCGTGTTTCACACTAGTAAAGTGACTAGTTAAAAGTCATTTAAATTAGTCACAGAGGTTTAAATGCTAATGTGGCTTGCCTTAGTTCATTCAGCCAGTTCATTCTTTTTCTCTGTGTTAAGTATTACTCCATGATTACTCGCTGTAATGCTATGACAAACCAAGCGTCGCAGCTGACAGATTTAGCATAGAACGCTTTCAAAAATCCATCCATTTCAAAGTACAAGACATTTAATTCAATTTGAAAAATGTGAGTATTTGAAGTGCAACTTAAAGACCTAATAAATACGTTACTCCATTAGCTCTTCTGTCCCACCAGGATGAACCATGACATTTTGCGCAAGTCTGACTGTCATTTACCCTTTTTCTTGGCCGGTGAGTCGGTCTTGCTGACGCCTTGAGCTCCCAGGACATGGTCATCCTCTAACTCAGAATTAGGACTGGAAGCCTGGACACCAGACGGTTGCTCTGTGACCTCACCAGCTCTGAGATCAGGCACATGGAGATTGTTGGCTGGAGACTTGAGCGTCTCATCTTCAGTGATGGCTCTGAAGTGTGTGCTGTTGGAAGGTGGGACTGATTTCCGAGCCACCACCACTGAAGCAGACATGGACTGAAGGAAGGAAGGCTGTGGGGAAAAAAATGTGGTTAAGATGTGGACAACCAGAAGGAGGGAAAACATCCAGTAGGCTATCTTTTTACAAAGGTTTAAAGTGGAAGTGGCCATGTTTGAGAAGCTCTAGTACTGTAGATACTGTACCTTGGCAGCGTGAGGTAGTTCTCCCCAAGTCCACAGCATCTCAGGGTTGTCTTGTTTGCCATCGTTTCTTTTACTGGCTAGTAATTCCGAGTCACTTTGTGGTGTTGAGGGCAAGGAGCCATTTGGACTGTTGGTAGGAATGAGAGTCATTGAGAAACACTAGAATGGAGATTCCTGGAGAAGCTGGAGATGGACACCACTGAGTAGCGTGTTACTACCTCTGTGTGCGGTGGAACATAGTGGACTGCTGGGGACAGGACATGGATAATCCGGCAGTGGTGGGGATGGGTAAGAAGCAGGTCTTCTCACGCGATGTGCTGGTTAACACAACACTAGAGTCAGGATTTGCTCATTGAAGTAGTACAACGCTGATGAAGAACAAATGATTTGTGAGTCTTATTGTGGCAGTTGTGGTTCAGTGGTAGGGAGTTGGACTTGTTTGGACTCTGTTTGTGTGTGTGTGTGTGTGTGCAGAGTGCAGAACACAATTTCGATAAGTTCAATAATGCCAAATAAACAAATAAATAATGACACCTTATTTACTTGTTTTCTATTCTATTGTGAGTAAATGTATGGGGTATGTGTGCTTTGTGATTTACATGTTCATTAGTTTGACCCTTCTTTGTAAAAACAAAAATTACCTAAATAAAATAAAAACGGTAATTACAAATCCTGTACCTGACAGCAGAGCAGTTCCCTTCAGAATGTAGATGTCTGATGCTGGTGTTCACATCCTCCGCGTACAGCTCATGTGACAGGGCTCTGGAATCACATGGACAAGTACATACATCAACACACACACACACACACACACACACACTCTCTCTCTTTCACTCACGCCTTGCCTCTGACATTCTCTCTCTCTCTCTCTCTTTCTCTCTCTCTTTCTCTCTCTCACACACACACACACACACACATTTTTTCTTTCTTTCTCCAACTCATCCTCTCTCTCTCTCGTTCATACACACAATTATCCTCCCTCTCTCAGTTTCTCTTTCTTTCCTCCTGTCACTCTCTTTACTCACACTCTCTATGCTTCCATCTCACTGTCTCTGTCTCTCTTTTTTGTGTCACTGACTTTTCTCACTTTCCGATTCTCATTCAACCCTTCTCCTTTTAGAGAAGCAGCTTCAGGATCCCTTCAGACTGCTGCTTTCCACAGAAACACATTCTTCAAGTGATATTCTTTCAAGTCTTAAGAACAACATTTTTTCCCAACATTCCTTACATAGTTTTTTTTTATGCACCATTTTTTAATACAAATAGTGAATTTGTAATAACAAGTAACATGCAAAATCTACCCCTGAGAATAAAGTAAGGAGATAGAATGTTTATGTAACTGGCTTTATGTTGCAGATGGTTGAGTATGTGAGAGTATAGCTGGATTGTCCAGAATTACAAAGGAGCCGGAGCCAGAGCTGGCAAAGATTCCTGAATTTCGTGGAAAACGTTGCACGGCCTGTATGAGGCTTTTGTTTACTTCAGCGAAAAGACCGTCAACCTCTTTTTCTTTTCTTGGCTGCACTCTCTCTATTTCAGAGATTATCCAGAGACTGGACACACAGACCCCCATCACAAGACCACTGCAACTGGAGCCGTGCCAAATAGCTTCCACCACTTAAACAACACCACCAAGTACTGTATGAGTTGCACTTTCAGATTTTCCAGGAATTATTCTCTAAATTAAATGATTACAATTGTAAAAAAATGCATTTGTTATTTTTTTTTTAGAGATTTGTCAAAAAAGTAATTATGCATATGATCTCCCCAAAATAATTGTCTTAATTATTAAAAAAAAAAAAAAAAAAAATATATATATATATATATATATATATATATATATATATATATATATATATATTCTCTTGCCATAGTTTTTCTTTTACTATCGTGGGGTTGAGAAATTGTTTTCTATTGCAATTAATTGCAAGTAGTAATTAAAAAAATTGCGAAATGTAATTATGTGTATGAAATTTTCCACCGACAGTGTATATAACAACTATGTAGACCATGTTTAAACTATAATTTTTTGAACTTTTCATTTTTTTTTGAGATTTTTTTTAATATAAAATCAGTTTTTCCAGTTAGCTATTTTGTAATTGGCAAATCTATGAGTTGATATTATATAATAGTTAATTAATAGTTAATTAAAAGTTTTTTCTGACCTATTGCCTGAAGATGCCTCTGTGTCTTCGTCAGAGCTCAAGTCAATCAGAAACATGTCCTCATCTTCTTCACTTTCCTCTCGCTTCACGCTGTCCACTTGAGATTTCCTCCTCCTCTTTCTTCTCTTCTTCATCATTGTGCTGTCACCCGGAGTGCCGATGGGACCAAGGTTCTCAACCACAGGCCCGCTTCTGGAATTAGACCGACAGCCCAAGCCTTTTCCGAGCTGGGTTTGCATTAAAGCACAGCCTTCTGAAATGATTGGTGATGTTGCCAAGTAGGACGGCACCTCCTCCTGTGAACAAACCAGGCAAAACTGAAACTGAAAATATGAACGATTGCTTGAAATATTTACATGATGATTCAATTAATATTACAATGTGAATACAAACACACGTGCACACATACATGTAATACAGTAAAATGTACATGAGCTATACAAATAGACACAACCATATGCGTGTATATATATATATATATATATATATATATATATATATATATATATATATAATGACATATTTAATGAAAATAGGCCGCATTTTTCATAAATGCATGCTTAATAAATAAATGAAATACAATTGTAAACAAAATGTAATAAAATAAAACAAAAGATAAAGTTAAAAGTGTTCTAATGATTATTTGAATTGTAACTGCACTGTAAACAAGCTGAAAATTAAAAATGTAATTTGACAGATTCTGGCAACAGTTAGTGGACTGATTCAGCGTAAACACTGAGGCTCAATGCCATGACCTTAATACGGAGTGACCGATCACTGCATCATTCACGGTGACCAAACTCATGCACGTGCCGCTACACGGACGAGAGCGTTCCATTAGTCAGCCAAAAAAAAAAATCTGATTATGTCAGCGTGCAAAAAGAGAATTTAACCAATGTGTTTATATCACCAAAACGTCATAAATTCATCTATTCTCTCGCAAGATGAGATTGTCTTTTAACGCTGTCTTATGCTGGAACAACTTTACTAGTCCAACTGGAAATGAAAAGACCATAGATTCTATTTATCCAGTCATTTTCTGCAATGTAAAATAAGGACTAATGCTGCAGGTAAAACTGGGTTGCAGTGTTGTGGCTAGTGGTAGTGTTGAACTTTTGACCAAAAGGTTGAAGGTTCTAATCTCAGGCTGGTAGGTTTTTGAGCATTGAACCTGATCTTTATGTATCAGTAAGTCGCTTTGGATGAAAAGCTTCTGTGAAAAATGTAACAGTCCAGTAACCGTAAAGTAAAGGTGAATCAAAGTAAACGTTATGGAAGTATAAACAAAAGTAAAGTGATTGCAACTGTTAAGTAAAACGCAAAGTTAAAGTAGAGTTACAAGTGCAGTAAAGGGAAAAGTACAGAAACAAGTAAAAGATTTTAGTAAACAAATTAAGTTAAAAGTAAAGGCAAAAGTATTGAAAAAGTAATTGTTACAGTTGAAGCAAAGGTAATGTTAAAGTAGAGTTAAAATAAAGTTAAAAGCAGAATAAAGTACGTAGATTAAACATAAAGGTAAAAAAGCACTCTGGTCATTCTGTAAATCACTTTGCTAAAAAAACATCTGAGGTAAAACATAAGCAATAATTTGGCATTAATTTAATTAATTAAACACAAAACACAACTTGCATTAATCGGAGATCCATATTTTGATGGAGTTTTTTAGATTTTCTAAAATCTTGGTTTTTAGATTTTAGGATTGAGACGTGAAAAGAACACAAGGGCATTGCTGGTGCTGTGAAGACTGCTTTACAGCCACTATCAGTTCCTCGGGTGACAGAATGTTCTACACCAGAGCTATCCAAGGAAACCATTCCAGCTATTACCTCAGCAGATACCAATCTCAGGCACTTCGGCTTAACAAAAACCTCTGTGTCAAAGCAAGACGACGGACTTAACCAGCCAATCGCTGCCATGACACCGACATCGAGATTCTTAATTTAGCCGTTGTGAGGATTTACGCATTACTTTTCTCTTTTAAGTGGTCAGTCGGCCTTGACGGACATTTGTGTACTGGAGAGTCCGAGCTTGTGTGACATTGTGTGCTGAGTTTCCTGTAAACAAGTTCAAACTGAAGCCTCTGGTGTCACGTTTCTTCTCACGTACCGACCCACGGCTAGAAGAAGAATGACACTTGACGTCGTATTGTTTAGGTACAGTGTGGCGCACTCACCCCATCACCCTCTGTTTCTTTCACAAAGAAAGCCTCGCCGTTTTCTCCCAGCTTCATGTGTAAACTGACCGGCTCTCCGTTGATCTCAATGTCAACCTGAGGAGACGAAAACAATGGTTTCCGTCACAATAATACTGATGGTATGCCGTGCAAACTGTCTATAATTAAACGGTCAACCGTTATGAAATCAATGCTGTGCCAAACTATTCTTTCAACAAACACTAGTCTTGGGACTGAAAGGGACACTACTTTTCTTAATTCTCTAGTTTAGAGGTGACAGACGTTCATCTGAAATGTTTTGTATTGTAAAGTCCAATTTCAGTTCATGATGTTGAAATAAATATACAGTACTGTATTTTTTTTTTTTTTTAGGTTTTCCTTTTTATGTATCAAGTCTCAGGTTTATAGTTCTGTGACATTCCAAAAAACGTATATCAATTAATATATTCAATTATTAATTATAATATACGCACACTGTATATAACATTAAAAACTAACAATTGAGAAAAAAAAAATTCATGCTCCATGAAGTCAAATAAAACTAATCTAAAAAGTACAATAAACTTTCATAATTAATGTGTCAGAAGATACAAGAATTTAAACAAGTGCAATAATATATTATGCATTGACAATATTAATTAATCTGCACACCCAATCAGGGATTCAAAACGGAAATACTGTAATTACAGCATACTCTATGTGAGTTTTTAAAAATAAAGAAATAGATTTTTAGAGCTCTCTTGTAAAGCACTGACAATGAGTTTATCAATTTCAGAAATAATGTGAGGAAGATTTTTTTTTCTAGATGACTCGAGGCAAGGTCCACCAAATGAGTGCAAATCTTCCCGACATCCAAGCATGAACAACTCTGAACACACATTCATGCCGTACTGACCACTTTCTCTCTGGATCGCAGCACTCCCATCTTGCCAAAGCGGATGTGAAACGGTGAGCACTGCAGAGTCCCATCAGGCTGACGCACCACAATCACATCAATACAGCCAGAGAGAGTGGCAGGGTTCAGGCCTCGGTAGAGCTCCTTCACCTGCACAAACACCTGACCGGCCAGCTGACCCACGTAGTTCATGGTCTGACTCTGAGAAGAAAGAAACCACACTTATCTTCAGATCATGAACCAGCATTATTGATTAGAGAGAGAGAGAGAGAGAGAGAGAGAGAGACGGAGAAATTGAGAAAAAAATGAGGAAGAGAGAGATTCACATAGAAAAGAGAGACCAAAGGAGAGAGAGAGAGAGAGAGAGTCAAGTCCAAATTTATTTATATAGCAAATTTAAAAACCACCAAGGTGGACCAAAGTGCTAAACGTAATACAAGCAAAACATAGCAGAGAGAGAGAAAAAGAGCCACGTAGAAGGATAAGAGGAAGGCAGACCAATAGACAGATATACATATATACAAGAAAATAAATAAATCAAAACATAAATACAAGAATAATGCAACATAAAATCTGAAAGGCTAAAAGTAAATTATTATTAAACTCAAATGGACGTTCTGATTCATTATCACGGCAAACATGCAATGTTGCCTTTTTTTTTCCTTTCAGAAAATGGCTCTAGTGTTGGAAGCTAATACATCATTTTAAGGACATGCACAAAACATAATGTTCTGTGGAATGTTATTACTGTAAATGCCTGCAGGAGCATGTGCCCATCATACAAGGCATGACTAGTTCTGAGGGGAAATATCAATAGGGCAAGTTTACATTAAATTACTAAAAACATCTCAAGTGCAGTCTGACCACCCCAACAATACACCTTTTACCTAAAGACGCAATTATTCATATATAATTTCAACAACACATTATATGAATCTGAAGAGTGTAACAAAACAAGCGCACACGGTGACATCGATGACATTAAATCTAATGTTTATTCTTGGTGCACTTAAGCATAACTAAACGGCATCAGCACGCACGCGCACGCGCGCGCACACACACACACACAGCTAATATATATCTTCATATTTTTATAATTCATATTCATATTTAAACACTATTCACAATTGTTAACAATACACATCGCAAATATGAAGAGCAAGTCTCATCGCGATCTAATCTAATCAAACGCCTGTGATGCGGTAAATAGCACCAGATTTAAACTAATAATTAGGGATAATAAACAGACCGATTTTATGGGTCGCCAAACGCGTTCGCATCATTAACACCGTGTCTTTTACAGGTCTCTTACGCTTGCAAAAAAATACACTAACAGTCTAAAGAGTAATGCATATGAAATATAATTCATTCATTGCATGCCGATAAAGACGTGAAGAAAATCCAAAACGAGTGTAAGCAAAACACGTACGTGGGACGCGCGTCACGATGCCATTGAAGACACTTGACAGATCCTCTTATGCTGATGTTTATCAGTCTTCGGATTATTTTGTCTCTGCCTCTGACAGACTGTTTTCGTGTGTGTTCGTGATGTATTTGTACAGGGTGGGGAAATGCCTGCAGTAGCGATGCCTGCCCCTGTAGGTGACGTCACCGTTAACCCTTTACTCACGTGTACGCCACTAACTACGCAAACCCGTTTAAGGTTTAATGGGCGCAACCAATCGCCGTAAACGACGTCGTGACGTCTTGTTATGGCGACCAATCAAATTCCTTGTTTATTTCTCAACTTGACTCGAACTGGAAAGTTCACGTTGTGTTTGCTGCACGGCATGATTATTTTTAAAATTACAAATTATGTAAAATAGAAACTTAACCCAGTGCAGTGAAAGTCATTATGTATGGCATAAACATAAGGTTTAATGGAATAAGCGCGGAGCCGCACGTGGCCGTGAAGCTGCAGAATCTGAAACGTCACTCGACTGTTTACAATTTCTTTGTCCGTAAGTCTGAAACACATGTGCGGGGTTATTCATATCGCAGACTGGTCACATGTTTGCCAAATGCTTAGTTTCAAATGAACATTGTGCATGTGGTTCTATAAACAGATAGGGCTATTAAGTGTCCTGTCAAGTCAAAGGACTAACAGTTTTTTTTAGAAAAGTCTAATTTGTATGAATAACAGTAATTATAATATATGTTTTTAATTAAATTATGGTTAAATTGAAAGTAAATACATAATTTCAATAAGCTAGCAAGTGTTGTTCTAGTCAAAAGCTCAAGTGAAACTTATGAAACATATGTGCGTAGCTATTACTGTCAAGTTTACGCGCAATTTACTAAATCATAATGCTTTTATGAAAATATCAAGAAGAGACACACTTTGCATTACATCATACATATTATACATTCTGTCTCTCAAATCTGTGGATGTGTGATATGTGCAAGCTTTTTCCCTGTAGATTTAGACTTTCTCCTGTCCGTTGTTTTGTTATTATTTGTATCATCATCATTGATTGTTTATGATGTGAATTTGTGTGTTTGCTTGTGTAACTTTATACATACATTCCTAATGTTTTTCTGTCTGTCGAAGTTTATGTCTTTGCCTTTGTCTTCGTGTCAGTCTGTGTTTTTATATTTTTCTATCCATCTGTCTCTGTGTCCATTCTATCTTTGTGTCGATCTGTCCATCTATGTTAATGTGGTTGTCTTTTTGCCAATCCAAATGTCTGTCTGTCTGTCTGAAGTTGGAACAGCACTGAATGCATGAACACAGAAGAGCTTTGACAGCAGCTATTGTAGCGTCGTGAACTGTGGTAACCCCGGTATCTGTATAGAGGAATTCAGGCCTGTTGTTTGTTTGTTTGTTTGCTCGAAGGGTTCAGTGAGAGTGTGTTTGTGCTAGCACGTGTGTGTGTGTGTGTGTGTGTGTGATCGGAGAGTGTTGACCTCCTTTGAAAAGGTCCTGTGTAAAGGAGGAAGATGAAGCCTGTGAGGGGTGTATATGTTTCTGTGAAACCCATACGGGGAAAACACGAGTGAATTTGTCTGAATGAAAAGCAGCAAGCCTGCGGTTACACAACACGCTCTCCTTCTCACTCCAGGCCTGTTTCATCACGATCTGTTGATTTCTCCGCAGGATAAAGCCCAGCACATTCCACATACACTGCCTGGGTTTCTAGGAATCGGAAAATGTGATTTAGGGGGTCAGGAGTGTTGGGGGTCTCAGAAGACTATTAAAGGGAAGAACTTTTTTTCCTCAAGCTCACACTGAGCGGTTTTCTTGGAAGCTGAAGAATAATGGCAGTTGGGATTAGTTTGCAAACTAACATCGTCTATAATTGTCAATTGCTTTATTAGAAAACTAATTAAAACAATAGATTAAATAGGTTAAATAGTTAAATAGATTGTTAAATTCAAAGAGCACATAGATTTTAATAATAAGCCTAAAACTAACATTTGCATTAACATTGCACTTTGCAGAAAAATGCAATTTAGTCGGCATTCATATGAATTGTGAATAGTTTACATTGTATTTATTAGCAACAAATGATCAGCTGTTTTGTATATTATTACGTCAGTCGTTTATACTGTAAATATCCACTACCATAAATGTCTATATGGCTTCACCAAGTCCATGAACGACACGCATGATGTGGACATTTGCATTCACGTGGACAAGGGCAGTGGGCGTTTACGGGGATGGGCTGTCTCGACCAATCACAGATGGAGGGGCCCTTGACAGGGGGCAAGTGTTGACTAAACTGCTGACTACTATTGTAAGAGAGAAGACTGACGCTGAGACTCGAGCGGTTTGCAGAATCCATTGTATCTGTGACATGTAGTACAGCATGTTCCTTAAGTCGTAAAGTGAGAACTGACTTGATGGATTAGGTTGTAAACATCAGCGTGCGTGTGTACGCTCTTACAGAATTTAGAATGGCTTAACAGTTGAAAATCCAAGTATTGTTATATAGTATTGGATAAAAAGTTGTTTACATTTGTGTTTGTACTTCTAAAAGTACATTGCATTTGACAATAATATATTTTATGGGATTGGCTGTACATAATATACATTTCATCATTTATTTATTATTAATGGCTTGTTTTTTTCTTTTTTAAAGAATGTCTCTTCATTTTATATTTTTCAGTTTGCATTGTATACAAAGAATCAATGCAAACCAAAACAACATAAACAGGGTTACTTCTGTTTAGGTTTTGTGAACAAATGCTGCTAAATTTACAAAATTTTTGATAAGAGGTTTATGAAACAAAGTAATAAGACTTTACAATAATGATGCCGGATACAAAAAGACAGCCCAACCATTTACAGTAAATCAAGTTAAAGACGTCTTTTCTACACTAATAAATTAATGAAAGAACGAACAAATTAACAAGTGTGAATGTAAAGTGCTGAATGTTTTTATGTCATGACTTTTGCTGCATGAAGTTTTTTATATAACACAATTAATACCATTTGTTCAATCTTGTCCTCTCATTATAAAATAGTAATGCAGTAATTAAAAAAATCATTTAAATCTGTATTACATTTACTTGGATTTTACTTGGATTTAAAACTACTAGCAGTCAAGCACCACACTTTATTCCGCAGTTCAGTTGTAATTTAAAAAATGTATTCATTGTTCATATTCACACTGCTCCTTTGCACTTTATAAATAATATACATGTGCTATAAAAATGTATTCATAATAAAGTATAATATTGTAAATGCATTACACTTTTAAAATAAATTGTAAATAATTGTAAGACTTTTAAAATGTAAGAATATTTGAGCAATATTCAGTATACTAAAGCATTTGTTACCTTTCATCAAATCAATGATAACAATGATAACAGAGATGCTGTTTGTAATATTTTCTGTGTATTATTGAAAGATTGTGTTTATCATTTCAGTTTGTGAATAATTTCACTACACTTGAATTATTTTTGCAACTAAACTGTGTGTTTTAACTGAAACAACTCTGGACTGAGCACAGCGATAATGCCAGAAGTTATTCAGCAGCTGTCTGAACTGATATTCAGGTTTTTGAACTGTTTGATTAACTTACACGGTGAAAATCGACACAACTGAAAGGTTAAATGTGTGTGTGTGTTTGTAACTTGAAACAGTGACGCACTCACTGCTCTTTAGTTCTGGGTCACATAGCAGCTCAAGCTCCGGCTCGCAGTGTCCCCGCCAAACCCGCACGGTGGGGACAGTTTACACCTCGACACACTGCTTCTGCAGACCCAGTCATCAATTATGCTTTTATTTTAAATGGTGGTGTGTAGATTAATGGAGTATTTTGGGAATATATGCAAACATTTCAAGTACTTTAACTGTGCTGGAAGATCATTTCTTCTTGTATAAATGGAAGCAGAACAGAAAACTTTCTGTAAATGTAACAGCAGAATTGGGTTTTTTAAACAGAAATTGCGTGCAGTTTAAATAAGCAAATGCATATGCAGAAAATAAAAGCTAAAACTTAAAAGTGAATACATAACTAAAGTAATAAAAGCAAATCAATTATTAATTAATAGCAAAATGAACAAAATTAAGCGCAAACATAACCAAATTAACAATTAAGCAAAATAAATGCAGTTACACCAACTAAAATAAAAAAAATGGACAAAATAATACATTAAAATAAAATAAAACTAATAATACATAAAAGTGAATAAACAAACTAAAGTAGTAACAACAAATTAACCTGTTTCACCAAAATATATAAGCAAAAACAGTGGAAATAAATAAATATGTTTGCAAACTAAAAAACTGGAGTAATTCAACACATTTTAACAAATAATTCTATGAGCAATCAAATAAATGAACAACGGAATAACATCATCATTTAACTGTAATGCCAAAAGATAAAAGAGCAGCGCTTTACCCATGTCCAGCTCGTCTCATTGGGACTAAATCTTCCTTCATATTCTTCATCTTGATCCTCTGATATCATGATTCCATTCTCCAGTCAATAAGACCTGGACTAGTCTCGACAGTGTTGGTGCTGACCACTTAGTGACCATGGTACAACTGAGCTATATAACGGGCTTGGTGGTGTTTTCGTACTAATTTTACCCGGCGTGTTCTTGGAATGGCGTTCACAGGTGAAACTCGAGAGGCCGGTGGCAGAAAAGGCCTTGAGTGCTCGTGTCCTTGCCGAGGGTCTGGAGGGTCCGGTGGGTCCGGTTAATCCCGTGATTCCTCACTGTCATGTTTCTGACGTGAACATCCTATGCTTAAGCGTCTTATCTGGCATTATCCGTGTGAAAAATGGTGCTAAATATTCAGATAGTTTCTCCTTTAGGCAAAAAGTGTAATACTTTTGAACAATACGTTATTCAATCTGTATTCAATATTAATTTTGAATCCGCAAATGTGTTAATAAAAAGTTCATATAATGGATACAATGGGTTTATATACAGTACTTGTGTGTTGACTTTATTGTTACGTAATTAAAAAATAAATACATTTCACAGCAAATAATTTTTTAAACAGTTCAAGTGTGAAAAAAAAAAATGTTCGATGTATTTTCTAAATTTTGGCAAATTGTATTTGATGATAAATCAAACTTAGTATTACAAATGTGTTTTTAATTATTCCATTTTTAAACAATTAAAATAAAACTGCAATCAGATGATAAAACTAATTTATTTAAACCACCTTTTATAAAAAAAAGTCTTTGAAAATGTGGTTTCTCTGCCCTCTGCTGTTCACACACTGCTATAACGGAATATTGATATATAATACAGTAGAGCCATATTGTTTAAAACAATTAACAAGTACTTTATTAACATTACATACTGCATAGATGCATACATACGTTACACAATCCTTCACAGACGCACACACACACACACGCACACCCATTTGTATTTACATATATTGTAGTGGGGTCCCACCAATTACTTATTATTCAAATTAATACTTACGTAACCACACCTATCACCCCCCCACTCTCTCTTTTCCTCTAACGTAAACAAGAACTCGATTAATTAACTTGACCCTCAAACGGACCTTTAAAGTTGTTAGGCCCAGACAAGGTCCCCACAAGTGCCAATTGGTCCCCACTATAAAACTCTAGCATTTTGGTACCCCACTTGTACACACACACACACACACACACACACACACACACACACACACACACCATTATACTGAACATCTTAAACACAGCTACAAAAATACTCTTTTCTACAAATACTGTACTTGTTTTACCACTTCATTATTGTGTATAAAACCGATAAACATCAACACGGAAACGTTAAAAATACAAGAATGTTAAAAAAAAGTAAATAAATACACTTTAAAATGATGAAAATGACGGTGGGTGACTTTTTGTGAGTTAAAAAAAAACCTGACGAAGCACGTAAAAGACGAGCAAAACACACCCTAAACACTATATACAGAGTTACACTTTTCTGTACAGATGCACACGCAGCCCTTACAGACTCAGATATGTTTTCCAGTGAGGAAGAAGAGAGGCTGGTCCTCTTTGGCATTGGCGGTCTGGAACTCGTCGCTCAGACGGAACCTCCACTCGTCCTCCAGCTCCAGCCGAACCACGGTCTGACGCAGAGAGCTCCGGTTAGGACCAATCACACACAGCGTCGCCCCTGGAGCAGAACACAAACACCCACAACAGTAGATACGTGGTGAGTTCATCTCTCCATTTGACCATCCATCCAGTACCACATTTTTTGTAATGAATTTATAATTATATATAATAATAATAATTATTATTATTATTATTAAGCAAATAAATAACTGAAGCTTGTAATATTGAATATTGAAGTGTAAAATATAAATTGATACAGACTCAACAAAAAACACTCGTTTAAATATTGTAATATAATTTAGTGCATTTACGGTATTTTATAGATATAACAATATAATATTTTCATGTTCAAGAGTATTCCACAAAAAGTCCACGATATAAGCATGGCAAATATGTAAATATTCACGCGCGCGACAATCTGGCATGACGCTTCCACTCCGCGACATTTTGCAACATCATACACATAATACAAAGTTATCTGGCAACGTTTTAAAGTGAAACTCTCCGTCGAAAAGTCCATCCACTACGTGTAAAAAAACCGGCGATGATTAGTGATAAACGGTTTTTATTTTATTTTTTTATCACTTTTATTTTATTTTAGTGATAAAATTTGACACCACAAACAAATGTAATGAATCGCACAAGTTGACGCGTTAGATAATGTCATTTATTGTTCCGTTGGATTTGTCTATATGTCTCTGGGGTTTGTACCTTTTAGGAAATGAAACTTCTTGAGGAATCCAGGAGTCACAAAGGAGTCACAGAAGTACAACAGCAGTCCACTGAAGAGCAGCCCAGCGGTGCTGATGTTGATCGAGTGCGGTCTGGAGCTGACAAAGCACACGGTCACCTACACACCAGAAACATCTCATCAGAGGACAAGGCCGCAGAAGAGCGCGTGAGGAGCAGCGGCTTGGTCTAC
Source organism: Paedocypris sp. Pulau Singkep (assembly GCA_017309775.1). Taxonomy (NCBI): domain Eukaryota; kingdom Metazoa; phylum Chordata; class Actinopteri; order Cypriniformes; genus Paedocypris; species Paedocypris sp. Pulau Singkep. The sequence goes on from MU204241.1 coordinate 4,548,176, forward strand.
AGCACCTCCGGGCCCAGGTTCAGGTAGCAGTTGACCGACAGGACGGGGTGGCTGTAGTTCTGGGCACTGAGGGGGAAGAGGCGCTGGCTGGTGTGCTGGAGGTATTTCTCTAGAAGAAGCTGAGCTGGTGTGGCTAAGAAGAGATGCTTGCTGTCCGGAGCACATATGTAGTGAGATGGCTGGATCGTCGTCGGCACGTCTGTCGTCTAGGCAGAGATCAGGAAATGCTTGAGCGCAATCAGAAAAGTCAATATGGCCACTAGAGTCGGATTGAAGATGATGGGATTCCAACCTGCAACATCTGAGTGGCAGGGTCATCTCCCGACCGTGGACCACACGTGAGATTTCTGATGACTTACTTTGGTCTTGATGATGAAGGTGCCATATCCACCGATGGCGATCTGCTTCTTCATCACGCTGAAGTTGTTGAACCTACAGACGAGGAGACCGGCGCTGTGTGCACGCAGGTTGAAGTCTACGTCGTCACACGTGAACCTGATGGTGAGAAGCGAGTACGTGAGGATGAGGAGGGACAAACCAGCCTGCGCGTGTAATTATGCCAGTGTATTAGTTATGTATTAGTACACACAAGCAACATGTTAATTGCATGTAAAATAAATAAATGTACATTTACTAAACATATATTACTATATAAACACTACAAACACTAGTAATTACACTAATAATAAGTGTACGATTGCATAAATATTCTCTCACAACTTTTTTATAATATTAGTTAAAAATATCAAATCGTGATTTTATATAATGCAATATAGTCCTATTTAAAGGAAAATAAATGTACTAACTTTAAAATGAAACTATATTATTTACGTATTTTCTAACCATATAATCTATATACTATATATTATTTCATTATATAACTAATAACTATATAATGAAACTGTATATTATTTAACAAAAAAAATTATAATTTTTTACTTTAATTTTTCTAGCAAATATTTTAGAAATATTGTACAGTAATCATGAATCTTACGAGGCTTATTTACTTTTCTGGCTTTTGTTTTACTGGTCAGTGCTTTGGTCAACGTATCATTGACGCTTTACAGCGCTTTATAAATGAAGTCTGATTTGAACAAAATTATGGTTCTGCTGGACAACACAATCAAATTTAGCCGCGTGAAGCTTCCAGAAACGCACCGGTTTTGATTGTACTGCACGTTCTGAGTGAGATCCACGTTGAGGAGCAGGAAGTCGTGGAGGTGTTGTCTAGAGAAGGGCTCTTTCTGTCTCCCGCTTCTGGACCACTTCCTCATCCCGCACAAGCCGTACTGAGTGATGTCTGGAGTCGACTCCATGTGCTGCAGAACTTGCTTCAGTGAGACGTTCCTTTGTGTCCCTGCATTGCCGCTAAAAAAACATCAGTACGTCAGTAACACACATCATAGATGCTTTATGAAATCTTATCTGTTATACAGTTAAAACCAATATCTAAGTAGGTTCAATGTTAGTATCATTTTCAAAACTAAGAGCATAATTCTGGTCGGGTGCTTGGGTAAATCTTCGTTGTCACTTTGCTGACGTTATAACAAATATATTATTTCTATCTATCTGTCTGTCTGCCTGTATGTGTGTATACGTACGTGTGTATTAAATTGTATTTGTTAATTTTTTTCCAGAAAAAATATGCTAGTAATAGAAATAGTAAATACAAATACTATTATTAATTACATAAAGAAAAACAATTCTCCCCAAATCTCTGTTCAAAGAACAAAACATTGTTGTTAGAGGGAACAACATAATACAGCTTTATAGTTGTTTGTCGCCAAAAAGTGTTATATTTGATTTGAACTAAAATGTGTGTAAGTGTAACGGAGATCAAGAACTGGTAACAATGAATCTCATTCCAGCTATTGCGCAGATCTGACAGATATTCTAAAACATCAACTGGCTTTCACAGGCAATTGTGAGCACCTTTTCGGGTCAACATCAACACTGTTCCACATGACGCAGGAATCATCGGCGAGGATGATGAAGGGCCAGACTTCCTGTGGCCGACTGCCACGCTCCACTCTCCGGCTCCGCTCCAGCTCCAGGTTGTGATAAGACAGTTCTTTAATCAGAAAATGAGCAGCGCCTAAAACGAGAGAGAGATTCATTTCCCAATCCTTGGAAACATGCATTGACCTGACCGTGGGCTGATACCTATTCCGGCACTGTTGAAGATCGTGGGCAGGACAAGCATAATATGGTTGGGCCAGTATTTTTTGTAGACGGCCATCTCATACTCTTTAATGACAAGAATGTGAAGGTGAGCAGCTCCTTCCATGGCGTGATATAGATTGAACAGGCCGTGCTCATGCCGACCAGTGGTTGGGGTGAATATTGGACTTTTGATAGTGTCTGGATTCTGTAAACATCAAACGCAAGTTTAGTTCATACACTTTTAAATGTGGAGCTTACAAAGATGCGTTTAAAAAGAGTATAACAAACACATAAACTGAGAATATTTTGGCCTCTAACAACTATTTGCTGGTAAATACCCAATCAGAAGCAAGGGGCAGTCTCATGCTCTCCAACTGGCCTCCTGATTGGCTGAAGGAAAAATAGTGTTCCTTGGATTTGGGAATGATAAAGTAGAGCTGGATTTCCTCCCCAAGGTGAAGATGAGAAAACGTAAAGGCATGCAGGGTGGATTCATAAAGCTGGGAAAAAGAAGAAGATATAGTCAGAAACATAAAAAATTGAGGTAATTGAAATGACAGCAATTTTTGGCAATCCGTAGCTTTTGGCTTATTTTCAGTACCCATATTTGAAGTATATTGGTTTTCATTCAAAATAAGTGTGTGTGTTCTTTTGAGCGGGTGTGTTTCGTTGATTAATAAAGACTGTTTCACTACCTGTATAATATTATTATTGATAGCATTAATTTCAAATTTAAACAGATTTCAATCATTTTATTTAATAAATCAGTAAGATCAAGGTAGATATACATTTTTTAATAAAATATTGTTTAGGAGTCTCCATAACTTCATATTCAACAAGTTTATTTTTGATTCAAAATAAAACCGGAGACCGATTTACATTTGTGTGAAATGCCATTATTCTTAAAAAAAAAATCCCCCAGTCATAGGGAAGAGTAATGATAAAAAAACTGAATGATTTCAAAAAGGGCTCGTACACCTAATATTACAGTATTGGTTAATGTGATTTAAAACACATCACCTGATACTGCGGATTAAATCCCATGTACTGGTGACACTGCTCACAGTGATGGTATGTGTTGTACGCTGCGTATTTAGAGAGTTTAATCCTTGCTGTTCTTCTGCGTAAATACACGTCTTCATGCTGTCTCGAGTTGCCACCTACAGTAGATACAATAATAATAAAGGGTAAGGAAATTGGGTAGGAGTGATGCCACACACGTCGAGGCTGAAGCACACAGACGCTGAAGCTTGGATGGTCTTACTGTTTGCTTGTGGAGTGAAGTCTGGGGTGTAGATTGTGCTGATGTCTTCATACTGAGGATCGTGAATGGTGTATTTGAAGGGCATTCCTCGCATAGCGTCTGCGCTGGGCCACGGAGCAAAGGGCTGGTGATATCGCACTGAGTCCGTTTCACAGACTGAAAAAATCAAACGTGTGATGTATTACTTCAAATAATAATTGAAAGTAAATAACACGAATAAACGTGTTCATAATGTCTCTTATTAGTGTTCTAGTATTAGTATTCTAGTTCTAGTATTAGTTGTCTTATTTTGGACGCCTCTGAGGTTAAATCCGCTATCGTGTCCGAGTTATATGAATCGCTAGAATAGAAAAAAAAAAGTGATGTACTGCTTAACACCAAAACAAGCAACAAACTTTGCAAAATATTTTTAAGATTTAAAATTGTTCCCAATGTCCGTGTCACAAAAACTACCTTGGTTGCAATGGCTTGGAATTGTGAAATGTGTTTTCATTTGATTTGGTTAATTTGATACAATTTGAGAGTTACAGAAACAACTATGACCAAATTCACATTTAAACCTTGGTGGCGACTCTTTTTCAAAAAAAACATGTTCAATGTTAATGCGGCCTTCCATAGTTCACTTGTCTTCACCGTTTTAAGGATTACTGACCGTGTGTAACATTAAAATCAGTCATCAACACAACCACAATTCAAACATAACACCTTTATAAATATATTTTATAAAGGAATATTTATAAAATAATTATAAAATGTTACTTTTTTATGCTAATTACCTGTAAGAATTGGTAATTAACAACAACATCTCAACACTTCAACATTCAACACTTTAACAACAACATTATCAACACTCCACTGTTTAATACATACCGCAGTTGATGTCCTCCTCATCATAAATGTCCACCTCCATCAGTCTGATCAGCATGCGGGAGAGAATCCCCAAAAACTGCAGGTAAGCCCCGGTCTTCCCCACCTGACAGAACAAACCCAATGTCAGGTGTGAGCATCCCTTCTCCAGAAAAGGCCAGTTTCTTTACCTGTGGTGGTCCACTGAGAAGCAGCTTCCTCGGGTGGAAGTTGTCCGTGCGTCCTTCAGCTCGGTTACTGCTGTCCATGTGATGGGGCAGAGGGACGGTCCACTGCCGGTAGTATAACGACTGCTCGGTGCAGGTCATCATCTTGCTGAGAAGCGGTCTGAAGGCGCTGACCCATTCTACTGAGGAGTGTGGAAGGAAGGATGTGGATTTTGGCAGACCACTTGAATCCACGCTGGTGATGATGTCGTAGACGGCTTTGGGCAGCAGGACTACAGGAGGCCGGCTGAGGCTCCGGGCCCAGGCGCAGCTCTGACGCAGAGGAGATGCCCGAGTGGACGAGGAGCTGGATGAAGTGGACTTGGACTGACGCCTTTTGTTGGGCTGCTTTACCGGATCCAGGGGAGTCCAGTCGGACTTTGGCCGCTGGGAGATGGTCGGCGAGGTGTTACCCAGGCTGGGGAGATCGTTGTTGACTACAGACCATCAGAGAATGTGTGGATCAGTATGACGGAATCCTTTCAAATGCATTTCATGAGATAAAAGCCGCAGACCCAGAGATTCCACTATTCTTCCAAGCTTCGCCCATTAAACCCAACACAACATGCAAGTACACACCCGTCTCCCATAGTTTATTAATATTAAACAGTACCTCCAGGATTTCACGATTTTGTTGTGATGAAATTTTGAACAGATTTGAGACAATTTTGCCACTTGCCACAAAATATTCTAGTTTATATTAGAATTTTAACTCTTTAACTTGTGATTTGTGAAAACCCTGATTTACCCGTAACAATGTGTTTCCACTAGATCACAAAGATCGTAAATTAAAGAACTAAAGAGATTTTAGGGTATCAGCTGCAGAAATATTTAAATACATCTCTAAATATTGTTAATTGTCACAATCATTCTCTGTGGACAAGTCGTTAAAATGCTAATTGTTTTAATTATTCACAAAATACTGAGCAGATTGCGCTCCAGACACGCGTCTGGTCCTCACTTGGAAGTATCTAGAACCTCATTTTAACAATCACACTGCTACTTCCTTGAGTCTCCGATGTTCACCTGCTTGCCGATCTGCTTGTGTTGCTGTTAAGACGCTTTTCCACCAGCCATTACAGTAAATCTTCTGTGCTTTTTGATGTTAATGTCATGACCCTCCCGGCTCTATACATGCAACTTGAACATCTAACAGTGTTTTATCTCAAAAGCAGTAAGTTCGTAGCCAACAATTTTGAACTTCGCTTATTCTTCACCAAGTGGCTGTGCTCAGCAGTTCCACTATTTGGTTTAACAGAGATTATTAGACTGCATCTTTAGCCTATGTGACAAATTCAAATATCGGAATGAGAGAGAATTTAAATAAATCTTTATAATTTTAATTTTTTTTGCATTTTATTTGAGGTTAAATGACAATCTTTGCAAGGTCTTGTTGCGGAACCGTAAAAAACTGGAGGACCTGATTAAAGTCAAGCATTACACTATTGAAATACTTTAACAAACCCTTCCAATAAACCCAATCAGTTGATTCACTGCATTCAAGAAGCAACGTAGACCAGACATTTCATGGTCAGATGGTTTATTCGCCAGAATTTTATCCCAAACCCAGTAGATTATGGTGTTGAAGTTAAACCAAACCAGATTTCTGCAATCCTACAGACGGTTAATCTTCCCTTCCTCTTACTTTCTTACATGAGGTGATGGAAGACAACGAGGAGATAGTGGATTCTGTGGAGAGAATCCTCTCCCTTCCAAAAGTTCTGCTGAGGTCGGCATTAGGCTGAGCTTGCCAGCCAACTCTGTTATGTCTACCATTATCTAAGATATTCAAACAAAAATAAAGTGTTTAACCAAAGTATGATCCAGAAACAATTAAACATGAATGTTGTGGTGACCTTAGCCTAGACAGTGTAAAATTGACCATGCTTACACAACCATCATCCTCACGTGAGATGTATTTCATGTCGTCTGGGTTTGCAATACTGACCATCCACCACTTCTTCCTCCTCGTTGTCAGTGCTGCTGAGTTTTTCAGGGTCGCTCTCGGACAGGTCGCTGGGCATCTGGGACCCGGGCTGGGCATCTTGCTTGGTCTTCAGCAGATACGCTGCCAGCCCGAGTTCCTGCTCCAGAGCCGTGCGCTGCAGAGACCAGCAGCCGATGACACGCAGGTCGCAGTACTTCACTGACCTGAGGACAGCGAATGGATTCCCACATGTTCAGGTCAGAGACATTCAAGGGTTAATCACAAAATATTGCTCAAGTCAACCAGCGACCACTCTCTTAATTTTATTATGCAACCATACTCTTTGACATGCATTTCATGTTATATAAAAGTCCTGTTGGTCCATTACTCTGAGTTTGATGAACACTTCATTATTGTATTCAAGGATGCACTGGAATTAAAATTATTGGCTAATGATAAGGCAAAGTGGTATGAAGAGAGTGACATAATTCTTTAAACATTTTTATAATGTATTATAGTCTATACTTTAATAGGAAGTCTTGCACAAGTTCAATAAGCAATGTTTAAAGAAACAAGAACTTGGGCAAATATATTTGCGTTTTGTTTTCCTAGCCATGGCGACCTTTCTGTTTGCTCAAAATTCATTGTTCTGTTGTTACAATGTCGTAATGCTTTTTTGAAGCGGTCTGCCACTGAAAAACCCGTTATAAGATCATTGAAAAATTGTACGTTTTTCAATACATTTTTGTGAATTAATTGACACCCCCCCTCCAAAAAACCTATTATTTTGACTTTATTATGTATATAATAATACATACATGTGACTAGGGCTATCAATTGATTAGAGATATTAATCCACGGTTTACCTGGGCAAAGATTCTCCAAGTGGATCCAAGCCCGTCAAGATGAGGATGCAGGGCAAAGCCTCCAGCTCCAGATACGTTTGTGGAGTCCAGTCAGGGTCCAAAATCTTCAGCCAAACCTTGTATTAATAAAAACAGAGGGATGCTGACATGCAAAGCATTGACATTATGACGAAGAGAATCACTAAGATTTATATAAATACCCTCAACTGGTCCAGAAAGTGTTTGCCCACGGTAAAAGCAGAGCAGGGATTTCCAAGAATGACCTCGAACTGTTTATGTAGGCCAAGCCTGTTGCGGACATGGCAGAGACGCTGGTGGGCAAAGGTGGCAAGGGCAGTGGAGGGGATCCTCAGCAGCAGCATGTGACCATGGTGACTAGGGCAGCGCTGGGATGTGTTGAGGAGGCACTGAACCATCTCCAGAGTTTCCACTGAGATGTGCTTCTGCAGAGACTGTAAGGTCTGACCGCCGGCTGTAGCCATGAGAGCGAGGGAGTAATGCTGGACCAGCACGTGAGTGCGAATCACTGCACTGTGGAGTTTCGGGAACCTGGGAACAATCACCACCTTCTTCAGACCCTCCAGGTATTATTTTTGATTGAGTGAGTTTGTCAATATGGCCACTATGGACCATATCGAAATTTTGTTTTGCATTTAACCATCCATTGAAGTTACACACAGTGAAATGACACACACAAACCCAGTCTTAAGCTGTGATGTTGATGGGCATGTGTGGTCAGTGTCGTGCACAACGAAACTCATCACTGGTTGTAGAACCAGCCGGAGCGGGATTCAAACCTGCAACCTCTTGGGCACAAGTTCAATTCCTTACTACTGGACCACAACTGCCACCTGATTCGCGGTTTGCCCGAATTTAAAGCAACATCAATGAGCAAATGTTGCAACACTTGTCATGGATTTTGAAAATAGATATAAATTGCATTTTAAACATAAAAGTATAACAATCTACTAAAATCCCCAATTCTCCATTAAACCGAAGAGTAGAACTGTTGAGCGCAGAAACTTCCAGTGAACATCAAAGTGATCAGTTGGCCACACACGTAGCTGCGTATTTTGCAGGTTCGAATCCCGGTCCAGCTGGCTCTATAACTGACTGTTCATGAGCAAACTACCCATGCCCCCTGACACTGCTTCTCCGGGATTGAGTGTGTGTGTGTGTGTGTGTGTGTGTGTAACTTCACTGGATGATTAAAAGCAGAGCATTATACTGCCCCTAGTGGACAGATTGACAAACTCACCTCACTTTACTTTACTTTATTTAAGAAAAACATGTTGAACATTTCTGGATATTACTGCCACAAAATCTGGGACTCATTTCGCAAAAATCCTTCAAAAATGCTGCGGAGACACACATACATGTGAGGGACAGTCAATGCACACCTTTCCTCCAGAGCGCTGGCCATGCTCTCAAACGAGCTGTCGTATCGGAGCAGAGGAACACCACCTCCAGATCTGGTTGTCTCCAGCAGCTCAGACACGCCAAAATACTTTGTTTTCTCGTGATAAAGATCTAAGTCCTGGAAAAAAAACGAGTTTGACATATTTCAGGTTGTTCAACACTAACTTATATGAAACTGTAAACATTTCAAACCATTCTTATTATTAGAATAATTCTCGAACCATAACAAAGACAACAAAGTTTCTGCAATATGTTTAAGAAATAAAGATATGTTGTACTTTTCAAACTATATGGTTCACCTAAAATCCTTAAATTTTTCTGATTTAAATTGATTGCAACTTTTATAAATTCTGGTGCCTTGTGTATAAACTTTGTTAGTTTTACGAACTGATTTTTACGTGGAACAAGAAGCCAATATGTTTTTGTGCAATGTTGGTGCTATTAAGCGGAGGCAATGAATGGATTGTCTGAACATTACGTCGACTTGTGGAGTAACACTTAACACCGTGAAGAAGAGTGAACTATGGCAAGCCAAAACAATAAATGAAGTAAACAACCGCTACTAATCTAAATGTACTAGTCACTACTCACTAGACACTTACAAGTGTGAAATCAATTAAACTCCGACACTAAAAGTGAAGAATTTTGAGTTTTGCTTATAATCCGGAGCCTTGTGTGAGAAAAATAGAATCAGAGAATAGACGTTTGGTGCAATTTTCAATCCAAACCGAGAAATACGGCATTTGTGCTTACGTTACTAAAAGCAGAAGGCCAGTGGATTTCATTGTAAGGGCTGATGCGAGTATACTGCGTCTGCAGTGTGAAGGGGAACGAGGTCACGTGGAGAGTCAGGATGTTGGGAGAGTCCTGAATCTGCCTGCAGTTCAGCAGACCATCCACCGATCCAGTGCCGGAATCTCCGGTGCTGCACTGTGCACTAAACACGGAGACTGTTACATCAGCAGCCTTGGAAACAAGGTTTAACGTGAGTGTGAAAGTACCTGGACCCGGCTATGTCCCAGTGAGCATGGTCGTGTACCAGTATGAAGAGCGTGTAAGGGTTGGTCTTGGATTTCTGGATTAAACTGTTGATCTTCTCAACAGCATTTTGGTCCAGCTTTACAACAAACTGCTCAGCTTCCGTCAGGGACACACAGTCTTGGTCCAGTCCCAACTCCCGTAAGACCCCTGTAAATAAGATATTTCTCACATGGGTCACAGATTTCCAAACCAGACTCTGATTTCCCTCCTCGCTATCAGTGAACAATACATCACATTTGTTTCTGATTTGAAATAAGCACATGGGTGGATTTAAGAAGGTGCCACTCATTGAAGCATTACCTGAGTTCCAGAGATGCAGGACGACCTGATGGAAGGTGACTTCTGAGGGTGGGACGCAAATTAAGAACTCGACTTTGTCAAAAGAGCCAAGATCCAGGTTTTGCGTGCTGGAATCTGCAATGGCACAAACGTGCGAGAGCAGCTTTCGGGCCACAGCGAGTTGAATGGGCCGCACCTCATGCCACTTCACAGTGTATTCTGTGGATATATGTAAAGATTTTCAACTTTACATTAGCCTCCCTCTTAAGTACGCACGTGTCACAATGCATTCTGGCTAAGTACGCATATTTTTATGAAAATTCTGGTTTCAAGATGTATTGTTTTGTTTGTTAAACTCTGGCCTAAAGCGTTACAGTATTTTTTTATGGATTATTCATGATGCTCGTGCAGCAGCTAATGAGCTGATTTAGCAATTTAAAATTCTGAAATTGAAAAAGTTTATATTAAAAAAATAGGTTGAACATGGTGAAAGTGGGGCTACAGACAAACAAGTGAAAGAAAACACATTGTTTCAAATTAACACAGAAAAAGGAAACAAGAAATAAAGACTTCTCTATATCTGACATCATTTGTGTAGTAAAATGCACTGTTAACCACCATATAATTTCTTTACATGCCTTTTTAAATAGCAAATAATGTATACAAATAAGAGAGAAAGAGTATTGTCCTTATTTAACAGCATGAGACATGAAAAGTATGGGGTGGCATTTTGGGAGGTGGGGGGAAAATGAGATTCAAACAGAACGAGTTAAACTTATAAATCGAGGTACCGCTGTATGCACAAACCTCACACGTTTAATTTTCTTAACCTGGGGGACGCTAGAAACTCACCAGCACAGAGTGATTTAGGGCTGTCTCCGGATGCTTCTATGCAGTACTGAGACGAACTCTCAGGATTGGCTTTCTCCAGCAGAGACTCCACATCACCATCTGGCAAGCAGAGAAGAAACCATTTAAGATTCAAAGGAACAAGTACTATGAGTAGAGCTATGGTGAAGCCGTACCTGGCAGCAGCGAGCTGAAGAAGGAGCTAAGCTCTCCCGACGTTCCCGAGGACAGTTCATGGCCGATCTCTCTCACACAGTCACTAGGAGAAAGAAGACTCTCGGCCAGAGTGCGAGTCTGCTGCTTCCCTGTGCACCAGACCAAAATAGAAGTTGTTTTTGTAATACATTTTTTAAATGTATTTCACAAATGTACTCTATACATGAACTACCAACTCACAGCAATATATTTAAAGATAGGATGACATCTAGAATGACATCGAGAACATCGAGAATGTTATAAAGTGTAAAGTAATGGCAGCTCATGCTCATTACAGCTCGTCAATTTTTCGATGGATATATTTGTTGTTTTATTAATTGATTCAAATTATCTTGAAACTTAATGCAATTGAAAACTATTAAAATCAATTATAGTATTTTTATATATATATTTTAAATATATATAAAAATATTTAAAATATATATATATTTTTTAAAAATGATTCTTTGTTTAAAAAAAAAACATTTAAAAAAATGTGTAAACAAAATGACCAATCTTATCTTATATCTTATATTTTATGGATATCCACTCAAATGCAACCCTTGAAGTGGGAGTAATTTGTTCCACGTACCCGTCACCACCACACAAGACTCGATTTCCTGACTTCTGGCCATGCAGATGATCACCACGTAGTTGGTGTGGCTTAGTTTGCCACTGACCAGTCGGTGAAACGTTTCCTCCAAAGCTTCACCTAAAGAGGGCGCCGTGTCCAGCACCAGAACCGCTTCTCCACAGGAGCTGGTGGCTAGTTTGGCCAGCCAGGGGAGCTGAGAAGGGGTGAGGGGCTGCGCGAGACAGGGGAGCGGCGGTGGGAACTGTGGATGTGTCTGTGGATACTGCCGGACCTCAGTTAGATGTGACTCCCTCCAGGATCGCATTAATATTTGCTCCAGATCTTCCATCAGAGGGACCTGATCAGGAGCTGTGGCCACATAGCAAAGAAATATGAGTTTGCAAACATGCACAAAAGTACAACAATTTCTTCAATGGAAGATTTTAAAAAATACTACCTAATTTATATACACACACAAACAAAGAGACCTAGACGGACAGATAGACAAACATTCTCAACATACACGTTTTAGCCATTTCCCTGAGAAGCCTCAGTGTGATCTGCTTCGAGATGCTGCTGGTAGGAAAATGTCAAGCTTCAATTTGAATCTTGTGGACAGTGTCGAGGATGCGCTTTGGGGCAATGTTTGAGAAAAGAAATGGTCATGGAATTCTTCTAAATGTTTAAGTGAAGTACAGTATATGAGTATTTTGATTTACTATTACTGATTGCCCTCGATTGTTTATTTTATTATAGTTTCATTGAACATCTTTGGTTATTTTATTATTATTATGTTTAATGATTTGTTGAATGGTATTTTGACACTGATTATGAATGCTGCGCATTGTATAGGTTACATTTATACAACACAAACACACATATAGACAGACACAAATATACACACTCACTCTCTCTTTCTCAGACACGCACACATACAGATATACATAGACAGACAGACGGATGGACGTGTCTTACCAAGTTGCACTAGATAGTAGACCGTCAACAGAACCAGCATCTCTGTAGATATGGGCTGCATGGGAGCGGTGCCATACTGCTGGTAGACATGTGGGAGGTTCTGGGAGCTTTGGTAGCATTTTTGCAGCTGGCCATTAACCAGCACATCCGCAAGGTTCCCACACAGAGGTGGCAGCGTGCCGTGTCCTACAGGCGAAAGAGCACAACAAAGCGTTGAGTTACCAGTCAGAGCGAATCGATCGAGAAGGCTAACCTTTAAAAATGACCGGTCTCAATCCACACGTCTGAATTAGGTGATCAGGTACTGTAACAGACACTTCCTGTGCAAGCGGTGGCGAGGAGCTGGTAGTGGAGCACCCAGAAGGCCTGAGATCAGCTGAAAGATCATTAAGAACGTGTCAAAATATCAAAAAAGTTGCAGGTTCACAAACCAGACCAGTGTTTTATGTTACGTGTTGTTAATTGTTTCATTTATATTATCTCAAAATGATGTACATCGCTTAGTACAAAAAGCAATACCAAACGTTGTGTTGCTAGTTGTGCTCCCATTGTGTGTAGTTCTGGGGGTAATTTCCTTCGAAGCTGAAGATTCTGGAGACCATCCTTTATGTCTTTTCTTAGGAGGACCAGAATTAGTCATTGAGCCTGGAAAAAAAATTGTTTGATCGATGATTGCCGTATTCCAACACACATACATCTAGAAATAATTAAGATAAGAATACAATGGATACATTATATCCTGATTGTGTTTATCAAATCTTTTTTTTTAATGAAAATAGAAAACTAATAAAACGTCAAGCTAAGTAATCTAGTTTCATTAATTATTGCATTTTACCTAATATTTAGTCATACATATTTAAGAACTAAAGTAAATCATGAGTAAAATTGACAATCTCACTTTCTAAGTAAAAAAATGAAATAAAGAAACTAAACAGTAACAATGTAATGTAAATGAGATTCAGTGATTTTGTTACAGATTAACCAGTTTTTTTTATGCAACATGAAGTCATGAAAAGGTGATGTGTTAGATCCCAGAGACAACCAAAGCCTCAGGAAGGAAGTCTCACATTTTACAGCACAGACAGAAGCAGCGAGAGAGACACAGAGAGAGAGACTGAAAGAGAAAAGGGGGAATGATTTTACAACAGTACTTTATGGTGGAGATAGTCTGAGAGTGTTGAAAGAAAAGAGTGGGATCTTTTACAGCCCCAAATAATGACAGACTTTAACAACAAAAGATAAGGAGGAAAAGGCCTAGACAATACAGCTGCCTCTTTAAAAGCATTCAGACGCTCCGGAGGGGGGAGGGGTCTTTCAGCGGAGGTGTTGGTTTAGGGAACATCCCTGAAAAGTGAAGTTGAAAATAAAATACCCATCACTGTGGGCCGTCCAGGGCCATTGGCCACAATTCCAGGAGGCGGTGGAGGATGCTGGAGGACGTGAGCATGACTGCCGTTTGTCACGAGAGTGGGAGCGTCAGATTTGTTGGGGTGGGAATTTAGATCTGTGTAATAATGGATAAATAAGGGTTGAGATTAGAAACACAGTTCTGAAGTTTTGCATTTTTTTGCAGTTTTGCAGAAACTAGATCTTTTTAAAATCTTCTATTTTTAATGCTTATTTTACTTTTTACCAACCTGAATGGTTTATTGTGTGTAATGCTGTGTGCCCAGAATTTTGAAATGAGTCATGTAGTCCATGTGCTGCTTGCTCCTCTGGTCCAGCTAAATTTGAGGCAGCATGTCTCATTCGGTGGTCTGCATATAACAATAATATTAAAAATGAACAAGATTATAACAGTTTATAAGCATTAATCAATCACAAACATTTAATTGTGGTAGTAGTGGTCAAGCAGCAGGGAGTTGAACCTGCCACTCAGAGGTGGCTGGTTCGAATCCCGGTCCGGTGGGTTCTACAACTGAGAGTCCTTGAGCAAGACACGGACCCTCACATGGCACCTAACACTGCTCTGGGTGTGTGTGAGTGTGTGTGTGTGTGTGCTCACTAAATGGTTAAATGCAGAACACAAAAAAATCTGAAGCGCTACAAAAAAATCTGGAATTAAATGAAAAAAAGTTTTGAACTCAAATTTGGTGATTGGAAGCGAAAAAAAAAAAACATAGAATCGGTCCATTCGTGTTGAAAAGTATGATCCTCCTCATCCTATTTTCTTTTAGCCATCTTTTTGGATAAAAGGGTTTCTGTATTTAGCGGACTAGTTTTATGCTTAGATTTAAGCATTCACTTCCTGACCTCATTCGACATGTACATTAATCGTTATCCAATAAAAACGTGGTGTTGTCACGAGGACAGCTGCGATTGGCTCCAGCTACCAGCAAACATTAACATGAGTAGTAGAAAATGAAAGGATCCAAGAACATGTTTTATATTTTGAATGAACTTATGTTTCTATTAAAGCTTTGTCTGTGATCCAGATGCAGTCATCAGAAGAGCCATATATGGCTGGTGAGGCATGGGTTCCCAAGCTCTACTATAAAGCATTCATCACCAAACAATCCAGCTCAGATCTAGTCTCAGACTTAAGGGAACTCCACAAAGCAAGAGACACAGCTCACCAATTCCTTTCCAGCAGATCGGTGGTCCCTTGATCAGTATGCCCTGTGCATTTCTAGTCAGGTGAAATTTTAAGTGCTTCTGCTTCTTGGGCTGGGTGGTCAGCTTCAGGTTGATGTGGTTGGCAAACTCTGTGAAGTAGCGAATGCCCTTTTCTCCACAGCCCATGCAGTTCCCCGAGAAACCTACGAGAACAGACAAGACATTTTCAGAATATCGGCTTCCTTTTGTGGAGTGCACAGATGCTGTCTGCATTCCTTGAAGACTGAGTTATCTGAAATACAGACAGTATGAACAGTACACAGCTGAGCGCCCAGTTTCCATAGCCACCAAACATCACCAGGAAATAAAGGTGATGAGGAGAGTGAGGCTACAGAATCCCAATTTAAAGACTAAATATGTCTCCCTGGCAGACAAAATTGGGAACAGAAGTTTGTCCTGACCCAAGTATCAAGCTTAGTTGTATTCTCCATCTATTCATGTTCTACCATTTTGTCCAATTTTTGCCAATCTTAGCAACTCTAGGCCTGAAGGTGGGACACAAACCCTGGATTGTTGGTCAACCAATCACAAAGCAGGACACATCCACACATGCCTATGGACAATTTCCCACAGTACAATTCATTTGAAGACAACTTTTTTTGTATTTTAAGTGGTAAATGAAGACCCAGAGGTAAACACACGTAAGCACAGGGAGACCACACAGAAACCTCGGATTCTATTATGAGTCTCAGTTTGTATTTTTAATGTAATTTTATTTGTATAAATTATATATGCCTTCAGTGTTTTATGGTCCATCTTTCCATCCCAATAATTTATACCCATGACTTTCATGTGGCACAGTCAGTACAGTTGAATCACAAAGTTTGTGCGCTTGGTTTCTGGGGAAAAAAATGTGTCAATATACAGTTCTTATGCTACAAAATACAAGTCCCTTTGGGAAAAGTGTCTGCTTTTTACATTTGAAACTTTGAAATCACTGAGCAAGAACCAGAATTACCACAACAAATCATTTAAATACCCATAAATTCAACACTTGGCAGTGATTAAAACATCCCCACAAATAAAACAGCCAAGTCAATCAATCCAATTATTCTCTGTAGCAACTGTCCAGCTATTTATCAGCATAGCCCCCCAAAACATTTGGTCCGGAACTTCAACATTAGCTAGAGTACTTTTTTTTTCCAAATCAAATTGGTGATGTGGCTGTGGTCATAGAAACCAAAATTAAAGACCTAAATATATCTCCTTTACCAATCAAATTCTGGTCCCACAAGGTTGTGGTACCCTGACACACATACTGGTTCTGTGCTTAAGGCTCTCTCATCGACATCCCACCCACAAAGTGCATGAGGTTCAGATCATCTTACCCAAAAGTGCATTACGTCCATTTTCATCTGGCAGAAAGCGAAGGTCCACCGCACATACCAAAAGGTGATCAGGGATGCTGGGAGATTTGGCTCCAACAAGCATAAATCCAGGTGGGACTTCTAATGCATCTGTGGCCAATGACGTCAACCTCAGGTCTTTGCCAGCTTGACAGAACCCTACATGCAAATTGGCAAAGTTAAGAACCAAACATTCGAGCTGTAGTCAGAAATATAGTTTAGTAATTTTGAAACCATTTGTAAATATTTAATTGTTTAATTCAATAATTTAATACTATTTAATTCAAATAGAAGAAATCTCACCATCAGTAGTACAAGACCCTTCAGGTGGAGGCTTCATCTGATAAGGAATTGGAGGACTGTTTGAATCTGATCCATCTTCTTCCTCCTCTTCTTCTTCTGTTCTGCCTGAAGAGGAAAAACCAAATTTATTGTTTTATTTTTATACACAATTATAATAAAATACATGATTTTTCCAATAATGGATTTGCCCTAGAAAACAAGCTTTAGAAATATAATCTTCTTTGTAAGGTCTTGCTGGCAAAGTAAAAACCCACCATTTTGAGATAAAGGCCTTTGCTCTGCCTCCAAATACAGCTGTGAGAACACGGGTCTAGGGACCACAGTGTTGGAGCGCAGTGACGCCTCTATGGAGTTGTGAAGAACTTCTTCAAACCGGGTGCTCTGAAGGTGTCCAGTGTACGAGTTCCCCATGACCTGTGACATAGGAGAGAATGTGTCAAAAATGTGTGATGATAATGATAATAATGAATAGTGGGTGCTGGTTAATTAGAACAGCTACTTAGTTGTTGTTTTTTGCTTGCTTTGATCGAACATTTGCTTGCAAAAAAAAAAAAACTACATAAAAAAAGGGAACACTCATCACACTTGGAATAAGTATGATGTTTAGTTACACCACACTTATTGCGAGTGTGATGAGTTTTCACTTACTTCTCTTGTGTCATGGAAGAACTAATCATTATCTGCTATTTGACGAGACTCAAAGTGACTTGAAATTTGTAAGAAACAATAGTTTTTGCTTGTGAACTGGTATTTAAAAGTAGGGCTTTGGGGAGCGTTCAACTCTGAGTAGTGTATAACAGTGTGCGGTGTTCTACTCTGAAAATTTGTTCCACTCTGTGATCAACTCTTCGAGCAACTGTGGCGTTCAGCCCTGTGTGATTTTCAACTCTGAATGGTCAAAGTTATGGTGTTTGCACAGGCATCTCCACTACACATCACTGCAGAAACCCAACATTAAAGAAATATAATAAGCTGTGTTTTCGCCAAGTGTGTTTTCAACAAGGTCACAATGACATTTTCCTGTTGCGCGTAGAACTTATAGACTTATTGTGGAGAACACGAGACATTTTATTTAATCAAACCAAAATTATCCTGTCTCGATGTGTCCACTTAATCAGAATTGACTGTAATTGAATGTGAATCATTGAATAATATCGATAAATCGATAAATAAGCGCCTCATTGAAACATGTTTTTTAATCTTCAGGAAATTTGCGTTTTCCCTGAGAGCATATATATATACAAGTAATTTCTGTGTACAAGCTATCACATTTTTTTTTAATAAAAAAAAAAATGGCCATTTTTTTTGTTTGTTTCTCATTTTAACAGATCATTACTATAAAGATCCTAGATACCATCAGGCAATTTTTTGTAAATAAAATGCCATCACAACTATATTTAGACTAGTTTGAACGGATCAATAGCTACCACACAAAGGTTATTTAAGGACACAAGATCTTGACAGAGAGATAACTTCTGAAGTCAGCTCATGAAAGCTGATTGGATGGGAGTGTCACATGACAAATCGGCCTCTCCACAGTCAGTAAATATGATTAGCCCTGAACACGTGTGAGCTTGAATCCGCTGCAGCGTATAGCTAATAGTCATTTGATTGGTGTGACTTTCATGACAATGTCGGCAGAGAGCTAGTTTTCCTCAATGGAAAGAAAGCAGATTTTTGCAGGGTGTCCAATTTGCAACCTTATAAAGTCATCAGAGCCAATGTCAGATCGCCCTGACCCAGACTGTGGGAGTGTGAGAGCGAGAGCGAGCGAGCGAGCGAGAGTAAGGGAGGGTGATAGACCGCCCTACAACAATAAACAACAAAACTTGCAGCTGCAAAATGCTCTGCTCTAGGGGATAATGAAAATGTCCTGAAAATAAAAGATGTGTTTCATTGAGGCACTTATTTACCAGGACTTGGACAAAAATATTAAATGGATGAAAAAAAATATGAATATTTTGAAGAAACAAAATATCTATCTGTCTATCTGACGAATCTAGTTGGTTTAAGGTTAGATCTTTACATTCTTCATTCGTTCTTTGATTCTCAAAACCAAACAAGCAAAATTCAAACATAATATTTATTTAGGTTATTATTTATTTAGGTATTAATGATGCAATTCAATGTTTATACACACTTCACTAATATATATATATATATATATATATATATATATATATATATATATATATATATATATATATATATATATATTATTGACAAAAAGTCAGTTAAACATTGCCTCATTTTACAATGTGCAACAATACTTTGCGTTGTATTATTGCATATGTTATTAGTTGCTGTGTAATGTTTATATTAAACATTATATTATATTAAAGTTTCCACATTATGATATTAATCAAGTTCTACTTTTATTCCTTTCTATGACAATTTGTCAATAAAGTACTGATTCATTTATTTTTTACTTGACAAATAAGTCATTTGAATATTGAAATTTTACAGCACAGGAAACTTATTTTATTGAGTCAATGCGGATGATATTTGTCAACGTTAAATGTTTGTGATGTACAGTATTTTTAAAACCCTGTTTAGAACACAAAGAATCCCGAATGTGGGATAAAACGAGTTTTAAATATATTTATTTATTTTTTCTTTTCTAAAACTTGGAATGATTTTACAATTATAACTAGTTTTTATAAGGTAATACATTTTTATTATTTAATTTTAACAATAACAATCTTCATAATCTGCATATATTCAATAAATATACTAGCCTATCACACCAGTAAACCTCATCTGCCAAGTGTAAACAGCAGCAACCTGAAGCCACTAATGAAAAAAGCCAGAGGAAGAACACACTTGGGTCACAAAGCCCCTTGGACATAATCCCCTCGCCTTTAAATGCTCCCTGCCATATGCTGCTTCCATCGGTCCCAGCGCACGTCCCACATGCTGGGAATCCACAACACGGAAACTCAGAGACTGGGCCATAGAACCAAATTCTTGATAATTAGCCAGTCGCTTGAATAAGTGCCATCATACTCAACCCATCCCAATCTTCTGAAGAATTTGGGAAATCTGTCACTAGTCGACCATAAAAAACAAAAACATAACAGCATTTTGTGCCGAGAGGGAGAAAAAAAAGTGTGAGTTAAATAAACAAATGCTAATGCTAACGCCAACAGGCTCGGCTGAAATAGTTGAGATAAAAGAGCAAGACATGATAGCGACAAGATCCTCCAGACCGGGATTCTTTACAAGGAGGTGACGGGGTCTTTCATCTTCCACAGACTCCCTCCTGGGTTTAAGATCACCTCACTATTGTGTCTGTTTACGGCCTTCGCTCTTCCAGACAACCCTCCTGCTCTGTCTTATTAACACATGTGTCTGACACTCTTTGCGCTGCTCTTCAAATGAGGACGAATTGGCTATGAAGCATCACAGATGAGGCACATTTGTCCTTGCGATGTAATGGTAAAGTTAGTTCACAAAGCCGTAAAATAAATAAATAAATGACGATGGAAGAGCCTGTAAAACAATCAAACAAACAAACAAAAAAGTGTGTGTGTGTGTGTGTGTGTGTGTGTACACTATACATTTGTCTATCTATCTACACACACACACACAAACGTACACACACAAATTATTGCATAACAACGTTCTTCTGGTTGTCTTTGGAAGTTAACCAATCAGAGTTCACTCACAAATTCTGATGAAGGCAGTCCGAAGAGAGAAAACATTTTGCCATGCACTGAATGTGAACATTGTCTTATCCATATTAACCAAATAAGTAATTGAAAAATTAACTAAAACCTATATTTTGTATTACAATATCTACTGGAGCATTTTTCCTCATTAACTATCTATTCTTAATAGTATCTATTTTTTAAAACAATAACACTACAACAAAAAGTAAGGACAACCAACAATACACAAATAATTTTAACTTAATATTTTTAAACATCGCTAAATTTTTTTGTATATTATGTTACAACACTGCAGAATACCAACGTAATATTCACCTATAAAAAAGCAAGCTGACCTAAACTGGATTTTAATGGCCGTCTAGCAGTAAAGTTATCCAACTAGTACTTTCACTACTTTCTTTGAAGGACAGAAGGGTGGTCTGCTCGTAGGACTTTTAGCCTTGGGAGACGTGTCCATGTGGGAGATGCGTCTTTACGGGGGCTGGGGTCAGTCCTGGATCTTTAGGCACAATTAAACCGAGCAGACGACCAGCACAAGGCAAAAGGAAACCAACTGACTGTTATTGTTGAGCAGAGAGCGGGTGACCGCGGGATTCTGCTTAGCCTTACTGCTTCACTGTCTGTCGACCACCGCACACACACACACACACACGCACACACACTCCTCAGTGAAGACCAGCAGATAGAAGCAGGTCAAAGGTCATGGCAGCCAAACAATGTTTGGGCCGTTCTTTGATGTGCTCAGGCTTGGTCCAGCCAGAGGCTGAATGGACACAAAGAGGCTGAGAAGGGCAGTCAGATAGCACAGCTCCATTCTTCTGGCCACCTTTAACCTCTGACCCCTGCTCCCCTCAGCGAGATCACATTTCAAGGATGGCCAGTTGCATTCAAACAGGTTTTTTTTGTTCAATCTTAAGGCACGCTGGCACATTTGCGAGAATACTTTGCTTTATCCGGAATCAAAACATGCTTAGCAGCTGTGAATGAGCAGACAGAGACTCTGATACGTGAATTCTACAGTAAAAACCAATACAGCAACAGTCAACATTTTCAATCTCGCGTTGTTGGAAATGTTTTCATTTATATTCAAATAGAAACATGGGATATGCATACACTGAAAAGACACATTGCATAAACTTAATAAAATCCTCATACGAAGGAACGTTTGAAGCATTTACTGCTATAGTTTTAAATTGTTGATGTCTCATTAAGTTCTATAATAAAATTGTAGCAGCAAAGTTTACATTGAAAAGGTGTGTGTAATTGTACGAGGATTTTATTAAGTTATGATAGGTAATTATAGCCTCTGCGTATATATTTTTCGGACTACAAGGCACGGAAATATAAGGCTCACCAATAATATTCTAACCTTAAAATAATAATGACGCTGCTTTAATCCGAATATTAAGGTGCACAGACAACTTTTAAACATGCCTTTCGATTTTAATCACAGCTATAGTCTTAAAAATATCGTAAGTATTAATCAGCTCTATTGACTCAACACTATCGAATGAATCCTGGAATATACTGAAATATTTAGTCGTGAACATCTTTTACATTGCACCGTTCAGCCTAAATCGCACCAAGAAAAGGTCAACGCGTTGCCGGCTCATCTCTCAATCAAGCCTTGACAGTAAGTGGTCAGTCTGGAATGTCATAAACCTGAAGCTCAGATTTCTGCCATCAGTCTCGCAGGCAGCTCCAGGTTTCACGAGCTGAAATTACGCTTGACTTCTTGTTTTATTAGCGTGAGAGCAATAATGGCTTCGTAGGTTTCAAATTTTGTGTGAAATACGAGCATCCGAGATGATAAAAAACGTTCAAATCATTCGAAAAGTCTGTATATAAAATAGGAAAGTATAGTTCCAATAAAATTATTAATTGCTATAAATAAGCCAAAGTTGGAAGTAATAAGTGTGCAAAACACAATAGCTGACATGCTTTTTCTTGTCAACCATCAACCCAACATCCATCTATCTTCCGTTCCTCCATCCATCCATGCCTCATCCATCCTTCCACCCATCATCCATCAACCATATACCTACCAATCATCCAGTAATCCATTCACACATCTTCCATCCATTCATACAAATATTTATGAGAATAATCAACTGCAAGAAATACAGATGAAAGACATACAACACTACATACTTATAATAATAATGAATCAAACAAATTATGTTGCATTATACTGTAAAACAAAACGATTGTTTTTTCATATACTAAAATATGTAGATTTTACCCAGATTAAGCCAGTAGCGCTCTTAACAGGCTTAACTGTTAAGTTTTCACTGTTAAAATCTAAGTTTTGAGGTAGTTATGCAGCGACAAGTTAGCAGTATAAATAATACGTTAGTGCAATGGTTTTATACGAGATAAAAAATAGCAAAAACACTGACCCACAAAAACCAACAAACGTATCTGACAATATACAACAACAAAAACAACAACAACACTTTTGTGTTGTTTAAACTTTATTTCGATTATAATAGAATCAAAGTAGATATTCACAGTGTAAACAAAGCATTTCTTTTGTCCTCCCACACAACAAAATCATAGAGTATAATTAAAAAAAATGATTTTTTGAGGTATTTTTGTCATAATACCAACATATAAAAGGTTTTTTAGTTTATAGACCATTGTGTATATATACTGTACATACTGTATGTGTACATAGTATTATGCAAGTCAAAATAGTATGAAGAACAAAATACTTTATTTGGCACTGCACTGATACTTTGATAAGCTATTGTTGCCATGCCTACTGTGATATCATCTAGTATAGTGATACTTTATCAAGATGTGTCGATCTGATTAGAAAATAACAGAGAGTTTCATTCACAAACTCAATTGTGGCTTTTTACAGTCTGGTTTTCGCCAGGACACGATCTGACAAAACACAGCATAGAAAACACATTTCGGTGTGTTTTGCACAAAACGTCAGCAACATTAAATGTAATCTAATCTAATAATTGACGACATATAACCTGATGGCTTATTTATTCATTAAAATGTATATTCTAGTGGCCATATTGAAAATCACACTTTTTGATTTATATTTTGAACATGGACTTAATTTCATTATATATATATATATATATATATATATATATATATATATATATATATATATATGAGATAAATGCCTTAATCCTGTTATATTCAACATTTAAAACTAGCTTAGAGTTAGTTATGTCAGCAACAGGTTAACAGTGGAAATTATACATTATTATTGTGTAAAAGATTAAAAATAATAAAAGCACGGACAAAAAACTGACAAAAGTTATATTAGATAAAAAAAATCTCAAAAGCAGAATAATCATACACTTCCATTAAAAAAAAGTTTTATAACGTACAAAACGAAGATAAAAACACTAAACCTAAAAAAGTATGTAAGTAGTTGCAGTGCATTTAACAACATTTAACAATAACCAATATCATTCCCAGACCAAGAGTCAAGTCACCCACGAGTTCAACATACAGCAAAACAAAAATATTTCCGAACTTACCGTAAATCCTCAGGGGAAACGCTCAAATATCCCACAGGTGATTTACAAAAAGCAGACTGTTCTTAGTCATATCGCCGTGGCGCGCGACACGGCCGCATCTGCTGAGCGCGAGCGCTACGACCTCCTGTTGAATCTCTTCTATTCGCATGTGATTTGTTGCGCCACTGATGACACCCCTGTTTCTAGAGCACTTATGGTATCGTCCGATCTTCCGCCGAAGATTTTGATTTCCCCCTGTTAAACTCTGGTGATGGTACAGTCCACTTTTCATCCGTACTTGGGACACGCCAGTGTGTTCGTTATAAACAGGTAAGTTGATGGTTCTTATACATGATGTTTCATCAGTTTTCAAAAGTTTGTTAGATTTGTTAAAGTTTGTAGTGTGATTTATGCTCACAACCTAGCGTGTAAATAGTTCGTTAGAAGTAGCTAAGTTTGTACTTGTTGTGGTTGTTGTAGTTGTTGTTGTTGTTATTAATCGACATGCTAGAATTATCTCGGGTGTGTGTATGAAGACCTGTTTTTATTCAACTTAATATTACAAACATTGAAATGGCCAGATGAACAAGAGTTTATTTTAATTTATTTTGTACCACCATCTGGTGGACAAAAACCTGAAACACAACGCCATCACACAATTTATGTTTAGTTTAGGCTTAGTTTTCCTAGATGATGTGATGTTTTTACCCGTTTGTTTTATAAAAGTTAACTTTTCTTTTTATATATATATATATATATATATATATATATACATATTATTTTTCATTAAACCTTTTTGCAAAACAACATAAAGACATAACAAAACAAAGCATGAACAGACAAACAATCTTTAAAAAGAACAAGAGTGTGGGGAGCATCTGTGTCCTCAGTCATTTTCAGGTGTCTATACAAGTTAACCTTTAAGGTTATTCTAACTTTTAAACCCTGCATGTGATCTCTAAAATGTGCTCTTGCAAAAAGTTTGTATATTTAGATTTTTATAAAGCACATTTTTTTTTCCAGCACCAGTTGTATAGCATCTAAATATACAAAAGGTTACTCAAACATTTTTTGGGTGCTGTCAACATTCTGATTAATTATCAAATTGGCTTTATTTTTTCAACACGTGACCTGGGAAAAGTGACACTAGCATGTCGAAGTCTCCCAAGAGTTTCTATCGTTCATATCTGACTACTGGATGATTTCACTGACACCCCCCTCCCCTCCAGACCACCACCTCAGCATTCCCTCTTTCCCCATCATGTGACAGAATTATTAAACTGACGCGAACATATCACCCAAACCCTCACCCGTCATGTGCTGCCACCACCGAATGTTCATTTCTCATTTTTCCTCACAAGGCCTCGTCGCTGGCAATCTGTCATTCTGACGGCTTCTTATTCCCCCACTAAGTGCCCACAGGCGCGTCGGACGCTCATTGGTGACAAGAGCATTTTAGGTTGTCATGCACTAATGCAGAAGTTCCCTGGGACCCAACCCGCCGTATTCATCTTCATCTGGTTGACTTTGCTCATTCCACTCTTGTCATGGCGTTGGTAATTTAAAGAAAGCCTCTTCTTCAGTGGGATGATGTCAACAATGTAGTGAAATGTACCTCATTAGCAGCCCGCGCTGCCACTCAGCTAGAGATTTAGGCTTTTAATCCGGGTGAATTATTGTTGCCTTATCATTAACCGGCAACAGAATCTAATGAGAAAACAAGATTTGGAACTCGGCCAACAAAAGAGCTGTTGATTCGCTGGACCGGAACACATCAGGTTTCCCCGCCCAAACGGAGATTATAAGGGCGTTTATATGAGGCACAGCGGATCTGGACACTGAAGGACAGACAGTCTCTAAAAAGGAAATTTACCAAAGGTGTTTTTTTTATTTATTTCAATGGTTTTTTTTTTTTTTGACTAACAGACAGTGAAATTTCAAGGGCATGGGGAAATTCTCATAATGGGTTTTTTTGTGCTCCTCCTAACAGAATTTAAATATACCAAAAACTTTATTAATACATCAAACATTTAATTTGGTGGTGTAGCATTTTCTATAATGTAGGCTTAAATTGCAACAAAATAGTTGCTCTAAAGTATTTTATTGGATTACATTTTAATGGACACGTTTTAACAAAATGCCTATTGATTTGCAACATTTTGACACACAACAAACAAGCAAACAACAAAGAAGTGTATTTTTAAATAAAGGAAGCATGGCCAAATCTGGACACAAGAAGGCGGGCAGTCTCAAAAAAAGAAAATGAACAAGAAATTATTTTTTATAAATCAAATATTTGTTTCATGTTTGTTTGTGTTGCGTCACTAGCAATATTTCGATTCACATTCAAGTCCCTATTAGAAGAGTATATATTTATTTATAAAATTTTGTTATTTATTTCACATTGGGTACATTTTTGGGTTTAGAGACTTTAAACATAAAATGTATAACATTTTATTGATTATTAAATTGTAAAAATTTAATTAATTAAAAAAATAATTAAATTAAGTATTTATTTATATGTTTACATTTACAAATTGCATGTCTTTTTATTATTGTTCTATAATGTCTAATATTGTTCTTTTGTTTACGAAATGTTTTTTTTTTCATTGTGTGGATTTGAAACCCACAACAAAGAACCAGCAGACAAGTGTATGAAAGTGTATCATAATTAAATAATTTACATGATTAATATGATGTCGAACAAGGGATACACTCAGCAAAAGTCATTAAATTGTTTGGAAAAAAACGTTTATTAGAAAAGCTATTAAAAAAGATGTTTTTATTACCAAAAGAGTATTTAACAAGTCACTGATTAAATGCCAAAGGCGGATTCTCCAAATTTAACCTTCAGAAGAGGAAATGATCAAATCTGCCACTGGCATTGTTAGATAGAAATATCACCCTGCCATTACCGACCTAACAAGAAGCCGTAAACGGCCTTTCAGGAGTCACAAGGCTGAAAGGGTTAAAATAATGACTTTAAAATAATGTCTTTCTTTTAAGAAAATCTTTGGTTTAGATGTGTACACTACAAACACAGTGCAAAGTACTTTACATATTAGGAATACATTTAAAAAATAAATCAGTTCCTTGCACCTTGCACAAATTTAATTTACTGGTGTTAAGTTACTGGTATGTAAATATGTAGTGTAATATATCTGCAGCTCATTTAGATAATATACAGATTGCAGGTCATTAATTATTTGGAACCGATGATGGTAATTTAATAAATACCCAGCTTGAAAGGTCTTTTATTTTGTAGTTATGGTAATGTATCAGCCAATGAAATTAAAATGAAAAAACAAAATGCCCAAGCCTGTTTTTTTTATTTCTGCACTTTTAATTTGTAAATCTACAATAATGCTTAACCATCTTGTTCAGATGAGATGGTAGAAAATGATTTTGGGGGCTGCTCACATTACGCAGTACAGTAAATTTAATGACAGCCTTGACTCATTTGCATGTGGAATGCATTGAAAACGTGAAAAATTGAAAATAAATTAACAATCTTCCATGAAGTATATGGCCAGATCATGCTGACGATTCATAAGGATTATATTATTTGTGTGGCTCCACTTACTGCAAATATTACACTGTAACCGAAATGAAAATTCTTGGCCGAAACCGAAAAAGAGGAAAGCCTGGCCAAAAACCGAAACACAGAAATAAATGATGGCATTTATTGGAAGTACCTTTGCATTTGTTGCTATGATAGTGCACTAACTTTATTAAAATCAAGTCATTGCAAGTCATTGCATACATTAAAAAGTTTCAAAGACCAAATGAAACAAAATGTGTTACAAATTATGCAAATATTTATTAAGCATATTGCAACACTCAAGAGTATAAAATGTAATTCAAACTAAAATGTTTAACTTGACCCTATATGTGTACATAAACAATAATAAACATGCCTACCGGCCTGCTGAAATGTTGACAGAGAGACGAGATGTTTTCTGCTTCGTCCATCGCTGCCTCTATTATTATTATACTCTATAGTAATTCAGGGTGTGGAAGATATTCTTATTTGAATCATAATAGTAAAATCATGCTGTAAGAAAAAACATACTATAAAACATGAAGACTA
This sequence comes from Paedocypris sp. Pulau Singkep, assembly GCA_017309775.1. Classification (NCBI taxonomy): domain Eukaryota; kingdom Metazoa; phylum Chordata; class Actinopteri; order Cypriniformes; genus Paedocypris; species Paedocypris sp. Pulau Singkep. The sequence continues at coordinate 4,576,315 of MU204241.1, forward strand.
AAAAAGTTTTGCTTAAAGTAATTTTGAAGTTTTCACGACTTTTTTTTTTTTTTACATTGGTTTTTGACATGAATTGTTTCTCGTTTTCATGTTTAGATATTGCTCATTACAATTACATAAACAGTTGTTATAAATACTGGATATTTTGCTAGAATTTAATTGTTGTATTTAGTGTGAAGGTTTATATAATTGAACCGTGTGTGTCTCTGTGTCAGTGCATATATACATGTACAATTTAATTAAACATTATGTATTTAAAAGTTATAATTATTGTTATTATTATCTTTTTCTTATGAGTGTACATGAATCATGCATGCTGCTGAATTAAATTCCTTGCTTGTCCTGTGCAAATGTCTGTGCAAATAAATTCTGATTGTGATATTGTCTGTGTACGTGATGAAGAATGAAAGGATATTCGCCTTCTGTAATGAAAGTCTGAAACAATAAGCTCCAGTAGCTAAAAGTGATCCGGTTCAATAGCGATTTACCTCCAAACCGCTTCAGGGGATCACACAGGTGCCAAGAAGCTTTTTATTTGATACAGTACAGTAGTATTAATTCAGGTTTCTTGTTTTCATTTTTATCTCAATTTATGTCGTATGGCGTAAGTCTCCCAGGGAAAATATTGCCTCAGAGCGCCGCCATATGAAACGAATAACAATTGGTTGCTTGACCTGGCTGTAACAAGGTTAATTATATTTTGCACTCTCTCTTTTCAATTTTTTTTTTTCGGCGGGATGAATGAGTGATTTGTGAGCTCTTGAATATTTCAAGGTGAGCAGAAGCAGAATAATAGCTAGTAGTGTTTTGAAATGCTTCATGTCAGTGTGATCTGAATGTAATTGTTTGTTTGGGCCGTGCTTTTTTTTTCTTCTTCCATCCACTTCAAGCTGCTGCTTTTTTTTGGTGTGACGCTGTCTGGCGCACGATTAATAAATGATGCATTCTCTTTTAAGGTTAAACGCCTACTATTTAGAAGAACAAACACTGAACCGGCTGGATAAAGCAGAATGACATTTGGGACCTAATGTAGGAAATTTGCTTGTGCTTTATTCACGATTGCTTGACAGATGTTGCTGTTGACTGGAGAGAAAGAATAGTCGGTTTCGCCGACTTGTGAAAGAGGCATAAGCTGTTACAAGTACACAGCATTCCAGGCCTTATTGTCTATGGGTAATTAAAGTCCAACACGCCATTGGTGTGATGGCTTTAATTGCCCCTTTAAACACAATACATTGTAATTAAGTGCATGGCGCGCGGGGTGGAGGGTGAAGGTGACAGACGCGTGGCAAATGATCTGAGGATACGCGGATTTGATCCAGAAGTTTAATAAGATGTCACGCTCGTCCTCCGCCTCGTGCGCGTCTGCTAATTTCGGCGCGCGGCGGCCCTCTCTGGAGGGGGACCCGCGCGCACGGCCCACAGCTCTCGCGCACCTCTTTTCTTTTCTATTCGCAGAGAAAACAGCTTGCATTGCCCTGCAGGTATCGCAGGCATACGCTTTCACCTTCACTCTTTCTTTCCGGTCACTCCCCAGAAGAGCGCACGGCAAAGTTTTCTCCCCTCGTGCTCCCCTTTCCCACCCCCCGCATATGCCGCGCGCAGGCAACGGTGCGTGGCCCCGCTCAGCCTTATTAAAAGTGGAAGGCGATATTTCACCCCCAAGAAATATAACAAGATAGACAAGTGAGCAAAGCTAATCCTGGGGATGAAATTAGCAGACAGAGTCCGGGGCCTTCTGCAGATGATGAACGAGGTTGAACTACCTCACACAGGCGCGCGTCCGCTGGGATAATTACGCCGAGCTCCCGGGCTCGAATCTGTCGGCGGGACTTTTTGATGGCTCTATTTCAATGGGGGCCTGCCTGTGAAATACATAGTAAAAGCTATTAAAATTGAAATTGTTCTAGGGTGGTGATGGGAGAGCGGGCTAGTGACCCTATCAGGCAGTGTTTAATAAGGTGTGCCATGCGCCGGGATTCTTAGGGCGCGCGCGCGTCTTTGACAGTTTCACGCGGCCGCACGTTCCCTCCACGGTTCGGAGCAAGTAACTTTGAGTTGAACTACTTGATCATTTTTTCAAATGAAGTTTCAAACGTTAGCGATTCTTGTCCTTTTTTTTTTTGGTCAGACGTCAGAGCAATATGAATAACATGTACTTTGCGTGCAATTAATGTATAGGACTTTATCCAAGTCTGTATTACAATATTTAAAAAAAAAAATGTTTTTGTTTTTCAAAACCGTCAATGGAATTAAATTTGTGTATAATATATATAATCAAGCCTGTACATTATACAGTACATGACTGCGTCCCCTACAAATGTATCTAAAAGAATTGAAAGGTACAGTTCATGTTTAAAAGAAACAATATGTTGCTAAAACTTTGATTTGGAGTTATTTGCTCTCTGTGTTTTTCATATTCGTTTTGTGCTGTAAAAAACCCTTGTAAATGTACATGGGTAATTTACAGCATAGTAGAAAACAGAGCCAAGCAAATATTTCTTTTCTTGCTATCCATTAATGTCAAGTTGCAATTTTTTTAATTTAACATTGGATGACTTTTTAACTTGAGTATTATTCAGTAAAACACAGTGCTGTTTTGTGTTGTAAATTGAAAAAGAAACAAAAACAACACAACAAAAAATAAAGCGGTATAGAGAATTATAATTTTACAGTTGTTGGTAACCTGCCATTACATTACCATTATTTTTACAGTACATTTCTGTGATATGACATTTGCATCATTTACATCTGAAAAACACGGGCCACATAATCCCCGTCCTGCAAAGGCACAGCAAAGACATTACTTATGCAGGTAAACAACAGAGGACGCCATGCAGACATCAAGGAGACGTTTGTGTGCGTGCAGCAGTTGGTAGGAAGATTTTCCTCTAAATAAATGAGAAATCCCAGTGCTTGGTGGCCGCGGCTAGTGCACATGAGGATAAAACACTGTAGTCGCATCAGGCCCTGACCAATATGCTGACCCGTCTCCAGGGGAACAATGACTTTGAACATTTCGACACACAGCCCTAACACCTTCATCGTGCGAGTGATGGAGCTAGCAAACCTATTTATCACTTTCCAGCAACTTTCCTCCTGTTTGTTTCCTCCTGCTAACAAACAAACAGGAAGCGTACAGATGCTAAAATATATTTATTGTTTACATTTGTTAGACCCTTTATTTATTTATTTTTTTATTAAGTTGGTTTTTTTAAATGTATTTTTTATGTAAAGCGTTTCCATACAATTGCCCTGCAAAAGCAGAAGCTGGATGATAGTAGTTGATCTTGACCAGCAGATGGCGCCCTCTACCACATTATTATGCCGTGGAAACGCCAAAGGGCCCCAAGCAGTTTCTAAAAGGCAAAAAAAGAAAATCTTTTAGAGGATGGTGTTCGTCTTGTGTCTTTTGTAATTTATGAAGTCTAGGAAAACCTCTGTCTTTTGTCCTTGGGAAATTAATTGAAGTAACAAATATGCAAGCTTTTAAAAAGAGACATTACTGCCACAAGTTTTGTCCTTCAAGTTTTCAAAATAATTTCAAAACATACATTTGCGGAGTGAAATTAACTTTTTAACTTAAAAAAAAAATACTGCCATAACATTGTTTGTTTTTTTTTGGTAGACTTGATTGCCACAAAACTGTTTATATATTTGATATTAAACGACGCTATATAATATACGTTTATACTTATAACCTTATACATTTATCAATCATTTCATGATAAACTAAATACACATTTACACATTGTTGAATTGACCGGACGTTTGTTCTTGTGTTTTCTTTTCTTTTTTTCCAATCATTTTGCAGATCTAAAAGTCTTTATTCGACACAGAATCTTGCTCATGTAAATTAGAAGATTGTGATTTATTCTTAATGTTTTCTGAATTTTGTGATTCTCCCAATTTTAGCTGCTGCATATTTCAATACTTTCTACATTTTCTGTCCTGCTCTCGAATAGAATAGTCTACACTGAAACACTCACTGTAACAACTGTAATGGTGGTTGTAACAGTGTTACTAATCACAAATAGTTGCTGCTCTCCAAAGTCCATAAAGTTATTTCAAATCCTTTAGTAAAAAGTACAGATTAGGAATATGTCCTACATTTTAAAACCGTCTGAAACGGAACGGCCGAGGTGCCCGGATCTTTCCGTAAGGGTGAATGAGAGAGCGGCTCTTTCGGCTCCTGCCACACTTAGCAGTTACGCAAATCCAATTTAATTCCCTCTCATATGCTCTCGCAGGTATCTTTTGTCCTTTAATCAAATTCTGTTTATGGTTGAGGCAATTATTTCCAATTTACCCACTTAAAGGAGAATGAAAGTGGTCCACCAGGAGAGCGGCGGGGGGCGGGCGGCGGCGCGGGAAAGTACACAGCTTGCAAACAGGTAACCTCTAAAAGCGCGTTTTTGCTTTATCTGCGCTCATTTCCCTTTGCTATGATTTAATTTCCCTGCTATTAAACATGACGAATTGCTGCTCTTGTCTTCACGTAATGCTTTTAACAGATTCCAATAAACTGCATTAATCGGCCGCGCGCCTGACCCAAACCTGCAAGCTGGAGCCGCTCGTTTGCCCTATTAGTGAAGAGACTTGAGCCCATAACCAGGTGGATAATCTCACGGCTTTACTGCCTTAATTACGCCATAATCTGTTAAGCAGTTGGCCCCGTTTAAAAGCAGCCAGGAGCAATCCCTCGTCTTCTCCTCAGATATCTCCTCTTGCACCGCTAGCCCACATTCTTCATGTCACAGCCAAGCTTTTTTTTGACGAAGCGTGATGAAGGGCGGACTAACTTTATAGGACAAGACCGAGCTTAAACATATGGCCAGAGTCCCTCAGGTATCATCTTTAAGACGGCCGGGCTGAGTTACCTCAGAGAGTCGCTCCCCAGCTTGCTTCCCGTCTTTTAATACCTAGTGAATAACAAACAAAGCGTTTTTCGAAAGCTTTTATTGCCAATTCGCCGTTTGCCGTTTTCACCATGACACTAGATGAGGTGATTGAGCGCTGGATGTTTTGGAAGGTTTTTTTAAAGGAGTTAATGAGGATATAGTCTCCCATCAGTGAGCCCAATATGGCGCGTGCTTGTTCGTTTCCTGTGTTTATCCGACTGAATGTTTCCATGCGCGTTTCAAGCCGAGAAATGGATATCTGCTATTAAACTTCATTATTATAAATCAAAAGAGCTTTTTCGACTGCGTTAATGAAGACAAAGTGAAATATGGATGTTTTTCTGATTGCACTCGAGACCAATTAAGTGGCCCATTTAAAGCTAATTAGCCACTAAACTTCAATTTGTGTCATGTTGCTCACTCTTCAAACGCTTCCGCAGTCAAACGGTTTCGGAAACGAATGCAGCCACCGCTCAGATGCTTTGGCGTTTCACGTTTTCACTTATCGATATCAATGTTTGTGTAAACACAATGATTGAGGGTAAAAAGAAAAAACAATAAACATTGTGTGTATGTGTGTGCGAGCATTTAGTTCAAAGTGGGGACCATTGTACTTGTGGGGACCTGTTTGATGGTCAAGATGGGATTTTTAGGGCTGAAGTCACAATTGCGTTTTTGTTACAGTTAGAATAAATTTGGAGTAAGGAATGTATTGTTTTGTGTGTGTCCCCACTATGATATCTATATGTAAGTGTGTTTATTTATTCCCTCTTTCGTTACCTTGGTGTCACTTCCTTTTAAAACCGTCAACCTGTTAGCGAATCTGAAAATAAATACGATTTGGATATTAAGGCACATGTCAGCGCCGACATGGAGTTTCAGTCATCCAAAAAGAAGTCCAATAATATTTCAGTTAAACTGACATTGGTGATTTGAGCAGTCAATAGGCAGCATGGTAAACGCTTCTCTCTGGAATCACTTTAAACAGTCCGGACCTGTTTAGACAGATTTGTGACAGCCACAGATATCTGCAACCCAGTTCAATTTCACCACTTGACATTTTCACAATAGGTGCTGAAAAAAGCGCGGAGCCATCCAAGATTAAAACAAGCATACTAATGCGCGCTTACTCGGGTGTTTGATGTAGCCGTGCACTTGTAGTGTGCGCCTTCAGACACGCTAAACATCCCAGCCTTTTCCCTTTTCTTGGCAGTCAGCGGTAAAGAGTCATATGGTAATTCTTCTGGAGGAGTTTTTGAAGGCATGCCAGGAGTTTTCTTTTCCACCGAGTAATTTTCCCAGCTTTCCTCCAATAAAACGTAATCCTCCTTTTGTCTGGCTTGCTGCGGGCTTAACACCGCCAGAAAGCAAGCAAGAGGGATGTGAACAATATTTTGACATTTACAAATGCCATGAATCCGCTGCGCACTTCTAGCTGAGTGAAGTTCTGCATTTAAAGATCTGTGTTAAATGACATTGTCGGTAGTTCTAACAGTAATCCGCATAATATTAGGGTAGCTGAAAACCAAGTTTGCTTTGAGAGACGCATAATGAATGAATAAATAAATGAATTGATCAAACTTCATTTAGGATTTAATGTATTGTTTCAAGTGTTACACACACACACACACACACACACACACACACACACACACTTAAATCATAGTGGGGTCCCACCACTTACTGTATAGAATAAAAATGTTGCCTTGTCCCCATTACGATAACAATACCAACTTAATTATAAAGTCAGCCCTAAAATCCCATCTTGAACATCAAACAGGTCTTAAAGTTAGAGAGCTCAGGCAAAGGTCCACACCAGTGACCAGAGGTCCCCACTTTGGTATAACAGCCTAGCATTTGCGGTTCCACTTTGACTTAAATGCCTGTACACACACACACACACACACACACACACACACACTTCGGTTTACAAAATGTTGGAAACTTGACATGTGCAATAATATCATATTTACGCGAATATAAGCACTTTTATTTTTACTTTTCGACGCTCAATAGCTTAGCCTTAGGGTGTGCTTATAATCGGTGATTTCAAATATGTGCGTAAATGAAAGCCTCCATTTTTTGGTATATTAAGTCAGGAACAATCACGAATCGTCTTTATGCAGCGGTGCACGTGTGCGTCTATATAATGTTAAACAATAGTACGTAAGCGAACACGCATACAGTATGTTTTATTTGCTCAATAGCGAATAAAAAAATATTAGACATGCCGCAACACTTAACAGAGACAAAATAACACTGGAAGAAGTAAGACTGAACTAAATACAGTACAATATTTTATATTACTACAAACCACGACCACTTAGCTTAACTTAGCGCAACCGGCTACAAACGAGTCCAATGTGTCAATTCTTCCTCTTCACACGGCGTCAAATAAACGGAGAGCTTGAAACAGCAGCTTCAAACAATTGCTCTGTCTGACTGAATCAACTTTTTGTTATCTATTATTCAAGTAAAACGATATCAAAATGATACGAGTCACCAGTCAGATTTGTTAAATAAAGAAAATAATAATAATTATCAAGAGAATATTAACGTAATTGAACAAGAAAGGTTCATTAAAAAGTACATGTTTTTGAATTTTTTTGCAACTTCGTCAAAAGTTTTGAATGGGTGTTCTGTCTGCGTGGAAGCTGTCTGGAGCCACGTTTCAACACCGAGCCCATTCCTCACTCTTCCACTCAGCCCTTCAACTGTTCTTCTCCTTCCTGAAGGGCTACAAATGCAGCCTGCGATATGCATAGAGCCCCTGTTCCCCCCCTCCTCCATCATCCAGTGGCAAGGGAGGCAGGCTCTGTGTGCTGGCCTGCCTTGATTGATAGGCTCGGAGCCGCTGCGACTTATGTGGCTAGTAGGGTGCAGTTATCATGAGGGTTGAAACGTTTGCAGGCTCGACATTGGGCATGAACAGGGTTGAACATTATGGAAGTGTGTGGCCCTCATTGGAATTATGTAAAAAAAAAAATACCATATGAACTACGAGTGCCACTTTGAGACTTGCCATTATACTTTTCTCATTTAGTAGCTTAACATTACCTTGCACTGGAATCCTTTAAAAACAATACAGGGTAAAACGGGAAAGTTCTAGAAAAGACTGCATACGCTTGTTCCAGAACAGTCAGACCTGTTCTGACAGCTGGAAACTTGTTCTGATGAAATGGAGTGTTTACATACTTTACAGTGTAAAAACTTTACTTTTTTAAGTTTAAGAACAGTTTAACACTTGTAACGAGAGACATGTGTTTTTTTTTCTTATTACACTTCAAGTTATATATCCCAATTAAGAGATGTTTTGTCCCAAATAAGCCAAATTTGATTTATGTGATGGAATTTGTCCTAATTAAGCGACATTGTTCCAATTCTCATCGACTCTGTTAAAGTGAAACATTCTATTCGCAAGTCAGCATAACTGAAATACAAACTCGGAGAGTGTTTTCTCTTTTGTTGTGGTTTTGGCACAAATTCAGATAGATGCTTCATCAAAGCCCAAACATTTTTTGGGAAAGTTTACTTTGAAATTCCAAAGGTCAAAAGCTCTCTAGCAAGACGAAGAGAGTCTGTAACTAGAGGAAACATTAGATAAAGTAATAAGGAGATGTCCTACAGTAGAAGCATGGCGAGGTAGTCGGGCAACTTTGCAGGATTTGCTGGAGTGCAGAATTTGTCTCAGCGGAGCGGGGTTTTAGGGGGCTGCTGTGTCCAGAGGGGATGGGTGTCAGGCAGGTGTGTGTGTCAGTGAGTAATGGCACTATCAGCCCGCCGTTGTGATCCATCATGCACGGCCGGCACAGGAATCACAAGCACAGCAACATATCATTACACAAGGTTATCACTGCCCCATTACAGGCTCTGATCAATCTGTTCTTTACTGGGCTGCTGCGCGGGTCTTTCTCTTTTCCCAATATGTTTAATGAGTTTGATACTCAATCGAACTAATAAACTATCTGTCTTTTTTTTTTTTTTACTCTTTGTCTACTATTTTAAAGCAAAGGTGAGCGACCTCGAGTAACTCATTGTACTGCTACGTTAATTAAAGAAGTGATTAAAAAGTACCCTTTTGTCAACTAAAAAGTTGCTCAGATATAATAATACTAATGTATAATAATAAAAGAAATAATAATATTTGTATTTGTTATGTTTTAATTGTGTCTTTGCTCTCAAATATTGTGTTTAATTTCAATATTTTTTAAGCATGTCTTTGGCTTCATGTATGTAGCAGAGTGCATTTTACAACAAAAGGCAGAAAGTCATTATCTAAAGGAGGTTTTATAATTAGCCAAACAATAAAAGTTTATTAATGAACATTAAAATGCAAAATGATGAAAAGGGATTCCATCAATCAAAGACAACTCCCTTTTTTAGTTTTAATTAGAAATTGCAGTTAATGGCGTTGTGTGGGAGTTTTGAGCAACTTAATTGCTGTGGTTTAATGGACCAACATCTTTAGAAAGTTGAAGATTCAGAACAAAGTAATTTAAAATGGAATGTCACTTAATTTTTGCTGCTACTAATAAAAATTAAAAGTATAAAAAGTAGAGAGCTCATGTAGAGAGCTCATGTTTGAAACCTGTTTTATTTTATTAAAAGTTCATCATTCATTGGGACTTTGTGCACTTCCAGTTCATGAAATTTCTCTGTTAACAGCTTTTAGATACAGTTGAACAATTGAACAGTTGAAAAAACAAATTTAAAAATGTTACATTTTGTTTGTGTGCACTCATTTGCTTTCTCGCTTCATCTCTCCCTCTTTACATGATCACTTGCACACACACGCACACACACACACACACACATTCAGAGAGACAGATTGGTGTGTAAAGTGTGCAGTGAGGTGTTTATTATTATTTTTTAATTTCATTTTTAAGCTGTTAAAGTTGAATCAGTCTAAAGATCTATTTGAAATACAGGCCAGAGTGATTGTTCTACTTTCCATCTGCTGTAATTGGGACATGATCTGGACTAACTAACTCTGCTTGAGTGGTCAGAAGTTGTTTAGTATCCATCATTCTGTGTCGTTTTGTTCTTATTAAACTTTCTAAATGTTCACACCATTTCACAAAATATTCACCAAGATGTTGTTTTGTGAATAAAGCGTCTCATATTGTTTAAAAAACTTTGAAACTGACGTTTTTCTATGCTGTTGAGTTGTACTAGGTTGGTGTGGGAAGAACTTTCAAAATTATCAACTAAAGTTCGTATATTAACAAGCCAATTGCCAGTTTTTGATCTTTTAATGTTTTTGCTTTAGAGTTTTGCTAAAAAATGTGGTTGAATATTTTTGTAATTTTAATATAATTATTTTTAATGCTCTGTCTTATTTATATGTATACACCGACACACGCATTTCTTTTTGTAGTTTAGTTTAAAGTATGTTATAGTTTGTGTTTTATAATCAATTTATGCACAATTTTTTTCACAATTAAATAAAATAAATTAAAATAGGAAATTAATCTTTATTTTAACTTCATCAATTCTGTAAAAACAATAAATTATTTATAATAAATATAAATAATTACAGATCATTTTTTTCTTCCATTTAAAACAAACAAAAAAACTATTCTCAATTTTTTTTAGGCCATATTTTGTTAAATCTCGACGATTCCAGAGATAAAATCTCGACTAAATCTCCAAGCTACCGCATCATGGAAGGAACCATAGAGATGCATTAGCGCCTGTCCTGGTTTGCTCTCTTTTTTGGGGTCTCCTCTGGCCAGAGCACTTCATCTGTCAAAATGGCACCTCTTTGCCGTCTGCCTTTCCTTTTGTCCCAGCTCGATGAAACACGGCGAGAAAAGCAACAAACACAAAGCAGTGGAACGCGCACGGCACCAGCATGTTCAGTCTATTTTTGCCGGTTCTTCCAGCCAGAGCCACAGGCCGCCGCACGTAGCTGCCACAATGCAGACTTCATGTGACACCCGACTCCGGCACACACTCGCTGACTTTCACTCGTCCTTGTGTGGAGTGCGAGACTGTTTGGATTGTTGTTGAAGAGAGAGAATGAGAGTGAAAGTAAATGCAACCGAGGAGCCTGGAAATCCCACCGAAGTGATCAAATATTTACAAAGAACTTGCAGTGGGATGACAATCGTTGTATAAGTGGAGCTCCAGTGACACTGGAGAAACATGGCGAAGTCCATAAACTCGTCAAATACACACACACACACACACACATATATATATATATATATATATATATATATATATATATATATATATATATATATATTATGGCTGTGGTTAATTCTTTTGAACTAGTTAATCGCAATTTCCTGACTAAATTAATCACGATTAAATGACTGAAGCTTGTAATATTGGATATTTAGGTGTAATATGCATTTATTTACAATGTAAACTTAACACTAACTTAACACTCGTTTAAATACTCAATTTGCAATGTATTGTTTTTGTTTTTTAACCCTCCAGTCGCACTTTTTTCTCGATAAAACGCACAAAAAAGTCAAATTTGGGCTTGTAAGTGTTATACATCATTTGTGTTTTTTGTAAAAAAAAAAAAAAATAATAATAATAAAACTAAAACGTGAAGCATATTTTGCCTTCTGTTTGTCAGCTGAAAACGAACTGTAACTTAATACATACTTATCACTCTAACATGAAGAATATGTCTACATACACTTATTTTTAAAAACAGACATTCTAAGCTTTGAGTAAATGCAGTGTTGTCTGTTTATCTAATCTGTATGAATCTAAAGCTCCTGCTTTTTTAACAGAGCAAGTTACTTGCAGTTGAAAAGGGGAAAAGATTAATTACAATTAAACACTTTGCGCCGAAGTGACCACTTGAACTTAATGACTGTGAGCTGCTGATCTTAATTAGCGCACCAGAAGACAGGTGCGGCTCTCTTGGTTCTATTCATTGCACGTTGCCAAACTGAAAGTGAAAGAAAAAGTGCAACTGGGATTAATGGCGTTAAAAATTAATCACGTGCGTTAACGCGTTAACTTTGACAGCACTGATATATATAATTTTTATATAACGTAAGTAACAGTTGTATTAAATCACCTCATATTAAAAATACTAGTAAACTCAAAATTAGAAGGCATCACTAATTAAATTCAGTGATATTTTTTTCTTGTACTTCAGATGCATCATTTCCCAAGGTTAAACAAACCGCTTCATGTACCATTGGGGGGGAAAAAACAAAGCTTTTTTTTTTTTGCCCACTTTGAGGTGCGGAAAAATACAATTCTAACCGAGTGAAAGAGAAAGCAAAAACAAGAGGAGTGAGACATCACATTGAATCCAGAGAAACGGAAACGGAGCGCAGCAGAGATCTGGCCTAAAGCCATGTAACTTGTAGCTGCGGCGCCGATGTCACCGCTGTGTCCTTGAAGCCTCCAGGTAAAGATGAAGCGCTGGGACTTGTAGCAACCAGAACGATCACAATGTTTTAATGAACAGTCCTTTACACTGTCAGTCAAAGCCAGTCGCTCAAAAGATCTCACGCAACACACACGCGCTGGTGCCGCAGCCCCCAATCACGCAGGACGCATGCAACCACACCATATCCTAAACAGCGCACTTTACATCCGCTCGCACATTAGTCTTTTTCCTGTCATTGAAAAAATGTAAAGTTGCACAAATTGTAACTATTATTATTTTTATTGTTATATTAAAGTATATTATTATTCATGTGTAAAAATATGTTCATTGTTTAAAGTAAATAAACATATTTGCCGATGACTCAAAAAAAAATGAATTACGTAATTTCATAACAGCAATAATAATAATAATGATAATAATAATAAATCAAATTGATTACAATAAAAAAGGCATATATCCAGGCATTTGAAGTTGTGATAGAATACACATGTGATAGAAGACACATATGTACACACACACACACACACAACACACACAGTTTTAATTGTTTTAAAAGTACATTTTCAAAAGAGCTTTAAAACAGAGACATACAAATTTAACATTAATTTTTAGACATTTAACTAGTCTTTAATCCTCATTTTGTAGGGCGGGTTAAAAACAAATTTCATCCATTGTGTGTGTGCGTGTGTGTGTGTGTGTGTGTGTGTGTGTGTGTGTGAATATTAGTACTAATCTTTACTGTATACTTTAGTCTTGCAGGCTAACTGTTTTCTTGTTGAGTTCTGTAGGTTCCACAAACCAGATTCGATTTTTTGAGTTAAAATGTATTGATTGTCTTGTTGCTTCCTCCACCTGCGAAAGTGAGCCAATATTTCAATAGACAACATAATGAAATGAATATTTAACTTCCTGCTGACCTCTGAGCACGCAAAGCTATCTTTAGAACCTTGTGTGAATTATTCAATGTTCTCTCATCAAGTATCAGTCTGATCCTCTTAGCTTTGTTGATTATCCCCATGTCAAAATAAAGATAGTACAGTCACAATAATACTATTCCACTGTTCTAATAAATGGATATTTCTTATATTGAGGCTGTATGATGAAATTTTTACTAAATGTAATGCTTATTCAATACGTTTACTTACTGAGTTTCTTTTCTTTGTGTGAAACACGAGTTCTTTATTTGTTTCTTTCTATTTCTTTTTCATTTTTTTTTCTTTTTCATTTCTTTTCCTCTTCTCTTTCTGTCCTTGTAAGCCATTTATATTACTTTTATTTTATGCTAGTTGTTTAACTACTTTTTTGGTTAGTAGTTTTTGTAGCATTAATTACTTTGACAAACGTTTCCTCTTGACTTGTTGAACAGTTGGGTGTTGGTAACAGATCCAGGTCAGTGGCGTGTCCTGCTGGAAAGTCTCATGTTGCTCCCTTGAAAGTTACACGAGGAAGCAGGGAAAAGCTATAAATTAATCATTCCATACCGCCGTGATTGACTTCTTTATACGCGCTGGGATGCAAAGACAAATTTCTTTGCAGCAGAAATGAGGATAGAGTGGTACCCAAGGAAAACATTTCCATTAAAATGTCTAACCTCTTGCCACTGGTGGGGAAAACCTCTGGGATCTTGAGAATATGTCCCATGTTTTATGAGGTTCAAGATTCCAGATGTCATTGTCATTCTCCTGGCTCGATGGAGTGACTACACTTGTGTGAATAAGCAGCTTCCGTTAAGTGAGTAATGTGATTTTAATGCGCTTTTTCTTTCACTTCTTGCTTTATGTGAGGACCTCGGGAGTTGTTGGAGCTATTTGGGGGCTTTTAAACCCATTGTAGGGTCCCGGGTCCATGAGATCTTACAGTCTATTTGGGCAAATTACATCCTTGTGGTTAGAGAGCTGCACTTGTGGGGACAGGTTCCAATCGCAGACCACCTGGACAAGAGCCGGTCAACTCCTCTTGTAAAACCTATTAGACAAAGATTACTACCCTGGATTACTAGACTGGATTTAGACTGGGATTGCTAATCTGGAACTACAAGACTGCTAGTCTGGAACTCGACTAGGCTCGACTGGACTGGAATTAGACGGTTAAGTTGTGGGCCCTGCTAGTCGTAGTAGTGGAAGTAGTAGGTCCAGTTGTGAACTAGTCTGATATTACTAGTCAATGACTGCTAGTCTGGAATTAAAGGATTTAGTTGTGGAATTTGCTAGTCTGGTAGTGGCAGGTTTTGTTGTGGAAACTTCTAGTGTGGGATTAGCAGTAGAGGTGAGCCTGAGCCCAATCTGATGCTCTAAATGCAGAGCATTCTCTCAGAAGACCCAAGTGGCCATAAATAAATCCACCTATCATCAAATAAACCACCTAATAATGTCGTACCTTAGGTCAACTTTGTTTGTAAAACAGAGCTCAGGAAAGATCAAAGCAGTTTAGCCGATCAAGTAATCCCACTGAGAACGGAACCTTGACAATTGCTCACGGTTAGACTCTACCTTCAGCACAAGGCCCCAAAAAGCGCAGGAGGCGTTTCGAGCGCGCAAACTCATAACACGTGACACTAGGACTCGGAGGCCGTGATTTTCTCCATCCGATTTGTGCTGCACAAGTTTATGTGACATTTCGAAAAAGAGAACATCCCTGACTTGTCTCTTCACATCGTGTCTGAGCAGGGCCAGCTGCCAGACTGAGGAGCAATGTAGGAATGAAGGCAGGGATTCTGCCGGTGACATTCTGTCTGCTCCTGTCATCTCCCGCTGGACGCCACCTCGGCCGTGCCACCCACTTTCCCCGGGCTAGTGCTGGTGTGGCTGAGCCTTGGAGCCTTTCACCCTGCTCAACCTGCCCAACACCCGCGTGTTATCAGGCTGGCAGGAGCCGTCCCTCCCTCTCCATTCTCATTCAGCGGGGACTGGTTAGATAGCATATGAGTGGACTCTGGGGTCAAGCCTACTTACACCCTTATTAATACTCTTTCAGAGGGAATATACATCATTTTGAGTTCTTGTATTTGATATCATGTGGACTGCGGCGCTAGGTGTGGACAAATACGTTCAAGAGTGTATGTAGATAAGCAGATTTTTCTTTTTGGTTTTTGTTTAATTCGCAGGGCTGGTAACCTTATTTTGTCGGTAAAGATTTTAATTTTTATAATCCTGCTTGACTTATTAGGGGTGCACAGCCCTTAGTAATGTATATAAGCCCTTTAGCCCGGGCTTAACTTTGAAATCAACCTTTGTATTGTTTGAATCTGAGGCTCAATTTTATATCTGTTTCCCAACATGATAGTTTTTTTGTACCAATGTGCACAAAAATTGACAGACATAATTGTTTTTATAACCTGGCAATAAAGTTCTTTCTGACTTCTTCTAACTGGGTTCATGTTTTTTTTAGTTTGAAACTAGACCACTTTTATGTGAAAATGTGAAGTCAGTACTCGGCTAGCAAATCAATTTTGACTACTGGTCCAAACTTTAAACTTAAATATACCGAACCTAAATTGAGTGGTGAAATTTTGAAATGTGATGGTTGTAAATCCCACCTCAGGCACCCAAAACAAGACCACGCGGTCCAACTGAAAGACAAATGGGTTCATTTATTCATCAGCCAATCAGATCATTGAATCGTTTAGTCACAGCAAGTCAGTAAGTTATAAAAAAAATAATACATGCTCACTGTAAAAATAGTGAGTATTTATTTTATTTGTATTTAAAATGTATTTTAAAAAATGTAATTTGTAACGGGCAAGAAGAAAAGGAACCTCACCGGTCTCACCGCAACTGTGTGCTCACAAAACAGTGCACCATGTGGTCGGGAACACAATGCAACAGAAATATATAACACAACAACAAAAAAGGGAACATACCTGAAATGTAATGAGTGGTGAGAGTGGGGCCAACCATGGAAATTATAAATGTAAAATGATCGAAGCAACTAGAACAACTATGGCCATTTTGTAAATGGCCAAAATAAGTAACACGATTTAATTTCAAAATGTCAATACTTCCACATTATTGACCGTTTTAAATATTTAGATTTGGCTTATTGTGGAAACAAAATATGAATTAATTAAATTTTCTAACAAATTCAATAAAGAAAACGCGTAACTATTGAAATTTGTTACAGCTGCTAAACTGCAAACATCCTCCTCTTCGTAAATTGAAAAAAAAAAAGAATTCATAAATAAAACGTTTGTGACCGAATCAAAAGGTCAGTTAGTGCCACCTTAAGAAAGAAAATGAAGTGAATCACTTTTAACTGATACGTTTGGCTTAGCTGTTAACTTAAAGTTTATCTTAACATTTTTTTTAACTTTAAACGTTATAAGGATTTTATAAAACTGCTTTGCTTTAATTGTGGCTTTGTTACTAAATCTAAATTTAGATATTACACGCACAACAGGCTATACTTTTTGAACCGGTGAAACAAAATGTACTTTTTTTTTTTATTTGTTAATTTTTTCACATGACAACAGCATGCTTATAAATACAATAAGCGTATTATACTTTGGTTAAAGACCTGAACCCCGCAATGTCTACTTACAACTTTATTTTACACAGGATTTTATGGCGCCATTTTAGAGTAAGTACATTGTTAACTTATGCGTTTGTATTTAGTTGTGTATATTTAATAGGAGTTATAAAAAAATTGCATTGCACAATTTTTTTTCTTTTACTTGATTCCCTATTGGCAGTAACTTTAAAACACAAGTCAATATTTGGTGTCGCATTTGGATTCTCGATGCTCTATTGTATTTTGTATTCATCTTATCATTTACCTGTTTTTACCACTGACCTCAGACGGCAGGAGCCACCAAACCTCTGACACGCCAAAGCGTTCGCCACGTGCCAAATCAGTTCCACGCTTCCGACTTATCTCTCTTCAAATCTGTCTCTCCATCTCTCCTCCGAGGAACCACAATGCCAACCGTGCTGCCAGTGCCAAAGTGCTGATGCCAAGTAGAAATGACACCGACTCTCCCCACGGACTGACTTAATTAGACCGGCCTCGCCCCCCACGGTCCTGGTGGCAGCAGGGACAAAGGAAGTTTCTGTCATTTGGATGTGTGTGTGGTTGCGTTCTACTATCTCCAGCAGATGCTCCAGAGCATCCTTACTCTTTCATTGAGCTCCAGATTCATTAAAGTGTCATTGAGAAGTGACATCACTTCATTTTAGCATCTCCCCAAGCACTTTTGCATCAGGAGCAACTCCTTTATTGAGACGTTGAGGTGTTTCACACAAAATGTGGATGTTGAGCTCCAGAGCTTGAGAACTTGTTTTTAGCGCAGATCTTACGTAGGTTTGAAACTTGGTTAACGCTCCATCCAGAGGCTGGAGACTTGACCTTCACCTACTCCAACACTCTTAATCCTGTCTGACAGTCTTGGGGATATGTGATCTCACTACACATGGAACAGCTAAACCTCTCCGAAAATTTCCAAGTGTCAGATTAATTGTTCACAAGGCCTGTATATGGCACCGGCTGTGTGGTTGTAAAAAAAAAAAACTGGTCTGCGTTTTCCTCACAAAGAGATTTATATGGATTAGAGCTGAGATTATAAGGTCCTATAAGAACAACACAATCAATCTTGGATTGCAATAAAACTTTGCCTGGCACGGTTTATTTATGAGCGGGATGTTCGGCATATGCAAATAAGACGTTAGTGAATGGCTTGGCATGTGGTACAATGTAGATTGTGAAGTGATGTCATGAAAACGACAGAACGTGATTGGCACACGCCGTCACTCGGTGACTGTCACCACTTGGAAGTGTGTGAGGACGTTAATTGGGGTGCGACACAGACGTCTGAATTATCCAACTGTGCGCTGACTTTCCCCAGAGGTGTGCGGGGTTTGGCGAGATTTTGGAGATTGACCGGTGGAATGTGGTCTTCGTTTTAATTGCACTCAACAAGTGGAGCAAAAGGACTAATTAAAAGATTGTTTGACACACTGGAATTGGCAGCTATAACACATAGTGTACTTGTGTTTCACAAGTCGTCCGATTTTAATAACAAGCTCAGCAGGATTTCAGAACTGATAGACCGATTGAGCAGTGATATTTAAGATGCTGTGAATGTGTGTGTGTGTGTGTGTGTGTGTGTGTGCGTGTGTGTGTGTGCGTGCGTGCGTGTGTGTGTTTATACAGAAAGGAATCTAAAAGAAGCACTTCTGCTTTTTGGTTATCCTATTATTCTTTTAATTTAATTTATTGTATTTTTAGTTTCATTTAATAGTTGTTCAATATTGCCTTGTTATTTTATTTTTTTCCGAAAAATTGTTTATGTAAGAAACAAAAGGATACAAACCCCTCAAATGTAACAAGTGCCGAAAATTGCTTGTGATGTTGTTTTTTTTATCAGTTTAAACATTTTAAGATAAAATATTCAAAATGTATCACAAAAACATGACACACGGCAATGATTCAAAATAATGAGTCTTAACGAATCATTTCATGATGTGACATCATTCAGAAACACAGGGATAGTTCTGTCACAAAGCTGTTTAATTCATTCAGTTCTTGGTGGAATTAAATAATGAACTGATCTCTATTGAGAATGATTCTGACACTGACAGCAGTTTTATAAAGTGGAATTATGAAAACGGTCCATTTCAATTGACTGGACACGAGCACTGGCTTCATTTAGTCTTGCGGTTTCCATAGGCTTTATAAAAAAAAATCAACTAATAGAAAATAATAAAACACAGAAAATAAATGCAGCAGCTAACAAGGACCAAGATGTGGCGTTTTCTTTGACTGATGCAGTTTGTAAATGATGTTATTATTTCTGCATATTAAGGCAAACTCTTAATTTGAAACAAGACCCCTACAAAACCCTCAAAAATTATGACCACTACTTCTCTTTTGGAAAAGTACTACAAAATATTTTACAAATATTCCTTGAAGGATCTGACGTCCAGCAGATGTTTTAAAGCGAGACCGAGTAAACATGACATTCTCTCCGCCTGTGCCGCTGCTTAAAAAGGGGCGGGGCCTTGTGATCACTTCATGACGCACCGAGTGAAGCTAATCTGTTGGATTACAATGACACTGAAGAATCAAGCACTCGTGAAAAACGCCACCATTCCACCAGGTTTAACCAAATTCCTCAATGCTCGTTGAATTTGTCGAGAGTGATGTGACCAGAGTGTGTTTGTGTGTGATAGAGAACTGACACGTCTTTGTGTTTTGGGTGTGTGTATGAGTTGAGTGTCCAGTTGGAGTTTGACTGTGTGTATGTGTGTGTGTTAGAGAGAATGTTTTGTGACATGTTTGTGTGTGTGTGTGTGTGTGTGTGTGTGTGTGTGTGTTAGAGAATATTTTGTGAGTAATCTTCTCATCTCCGTTTCTTTTAGCTCATGATTGATTTTCAGCTCATGATGGATAAACCCCGCGTTTCATGACTCGTTGATACTGTAACTCCTTCTGATATTATATAAATCATTAGTAGTGCTTGATTCAAGCTTAACATAGCCGTCATTAGAAAGTTTTCTTTCGAATGGGATGTCAAAGTCATTTTGTTGTCAATAAGTCTGCGACAGTTTTTTGCGTAGGATTTAATTAATGAGCCAAATACCTCTCCATTGTGATCTGAGCAAATGAATAATAAATCAAAGAGGCAGATTTGTCAGGGAAAGAACATCTGTTTGGTACAAGCGTTACACGATGGCTGGCGTCGACCTGGAGCCGGCAGGAGTCCGGTGCTCTGGAGCCTCTTCATTTGCTGCTCCACTGAAGGTGAACAAGGAGCTTTCTAATGGGCCTGTGATGTTAATAAAAATAAAGACCGCTACTCTCCTCCAATTTCAGCAGGACCCCTTTTTCGCTTTTGGGTGTCACTGTCCTTAGTCTATGGTTTGTTAGGCAGGGCAGCCATACTGCTGTGTCAGTGCTTTACCGGATGATTAATGCAGGCGAATGCAATCACAAGGCACGGACAATATGATCTCCTTTTTAGCCGCGTTGAACGGCGTCCCCACAGTGTACGTAAAGCCAAGCATCCAGGCACAGGTGACCAGGGAGGGAGGCAGTAAGTCACCGCGCCATTAACCGATGCTATTTCCCGTTTTGCTGCTATCTTGCAGATGCTGTTTAGACTGTTAGAAAGTATCCGCCACTTATTGTTAAAAGCTATTCTCGAGTTTTCTGTCCTGCTGAGGGGAATAAAGTGGGTCAGGTGATAGAAATGCCTTTTCTTACTTTTCCAAACTGACTCCTCTCCCACCCATTGATTGTTAACCGCATGATCTGTCACACTCGGGTGATAACCGAGGAACGTGCAGCATAGAGAAATATCGGATTGGAGGGAAATAAGTGTTTAAGACGTGCAAGGGCAAAGATGGTTTAGGTATGGGGATGAAATGTAATAGCGTCACCATCAACAGGAAGGAAATGACGTCACAGGACCTAATGAAGCAAGGGAGGATGGAAATGATGTTATTATAGTCTGGAAAGAAGGAGAGAAATGGTGTCATTACGGACAGGAAGGAAGGAAATGACATCACAAGCACAAAGGAAAGATTATCTCGCAAAAGAAGGAAGGAATAGCATCACATACATATAGAAAAAAGTGAAGTAATAAGGGAAAAAGAAGGTAGGAAGAGAAAAAGTCTCATAATAAGCATGAAACAAACAAACTAGGAGGGAAGGACATTACATGGAAAGGATGAAAATGGCATCTTGGAACTGGAACGAAGGCAGGGAGGGAAGGAAGAGAAGGAAGGAAGGAAGGAATAGAAATAAAGCATCATCACAGACAGAAAGTGTGTGGGCCAGAAGTCATAGCTGTGCAGTTCATTGAAGTTTTTGTGATTTGTTCTCACACGAATATACAACCCATGGAACTGAGCTCTGTCTTCATTGCCCCCAAAAGTGAAGTCGATCTATCCCCCGCTATAAAGCTAAAGCAATCAGTATTTAGCATGGATGTACTCCTTTCCTCTAGCTCACGTTTAAACAGTAAGGTAGTTGAAGCTAATGTCCCCTAGCTCCCTTTGAAAAAAGCCTCCTTAAACCCATTCATCAGCCTTCCCAGGGAGCAGGCAATGGTTCCACTCTATGGTTTAATTGTTAATGCTAATTGCTATTTATTGGCTCAGATGCAAATGATAGGCCAGCCAAAGTGAAATTTTATGATGAGTGAACTCCCCCTTTCGCACAAATTGAAAAAGTGAAACAAGAAGAAGATGAAATGAGCCGAGGAGGGTCTTAATGGCGGCTTTTTAATGGGGAAGGCAAAATTAAGACTGATTTACGTGGCCGGATCCCCTGTTTTCCTTCATCAGCCCATTTGGCAAGAAAAATGGAGAAGTAATTGTTCTGCGTTTTGACGCTCGACTTGAAACCGTTATTTATTGACTGAAATGAATCGATGTTTACTCTATATCCACACAGACTCTGCTCCATCAGCATTAGGAAGTTCAGCACATCATCTCACCACCTTCTTTTTTCTCTGGAGAAGGATGAAGCACTTGGATTTGCATTAAGCATGTCCCGACATGATCTCGCTGATAACCTAAAGCCAAACTAGGAGATTTTTCATAAAGTATAGCTGAAAGTAGCTATTGCAGGTTTGAGTCTTTACACACTCAGTGAGGAACGGAGAATTATATTAAGTTTTTAGTTTTTGTTTTGCCCAACTGTCCACAACTTATGAGTCAATAACTGGAACCAGTTGACCAAACAACATGGTTTACAGATCACATTTTTGTACTTTTGTCTTTAAATTCAGCAATTCTTGTGTGTTTTAACAGAGTATTGATACTGAGAATCCATAGTTTTACCTGAACTTGGTTTTGTTTTGAAAATACTGAAAAACTACAGATCTTAGTCTGTTTAGAGCTAATTTCCATACATTTGACCGAAAATCAATCACGAGCTAAAAGAAACCGTGTTGAGTAGAAATGTAGTAATTTTTTTTAAATATTTTGTTCAGCAATTTTATTGTTCGTCTGTTCAGAAGTCACAGATATATATATACTCCCTTTTTTGCATGTATAAACTCCAAAATGAAACAAATCTAATTTGATAATAATAACATAATCATTTGCAAACTGCATCTGTCAAAATACATTTTACTAGATGGCTTCTAGTCCATCTAGCCGTTAAAATAATTTATTACTATGTGTGTAAGTGTTATTTACACATGCATTTCAACACACAATGCTCCTCTTTAACGTGTATGAAAGGAAAACGTAAAAATCGCTTTATTGAAACCTATATTTAACAGACACGTAACCGAGTGAAATTTGTACTTTCTAACAAGCCAAAGACAAATTTAGCATTTTATTAAAAAAGCAGTGAACGTTTTTTGATGCCAAGCGACTTCCAAGCCTCACTAATCACAGTGATGTAAATGTCCGTTTGCCATTGCCAAGTGTGAGGACATAACACACCCCTTGACTTCCCTCTCCAGGGAAACCCACTTTGGGATTTGCGCACATGTGGCCAATGGTTCAACCATGCAGACACAATGAAGCAAGGAAAATGCAAACACGGACAAGTGCGAGCCCATTTCTGTGAAAGGTTGATTTCCACTGACCTTCCATATTCTAGCTAATATTCTAAAGACCCGACTTCCTTTACCTACATTTTTTTTTCATCCTTTCCCCTTTCGGAGAGATTAAAATCTCCACCACACTACTGCCCGGTCCACACCTTGCCAATTAAAATTCAATCCAATCGTGTGGCTCCCATAAAGGGCTGTGATTTGAGGAGAGAGTGTTTTTGCCACCATGTGATCTGGGGAGGTTAATGCAGTTAGAGTTATTTCACAGTCCATTAAGGAGCTTATGTTGACCTTGTGACCTCTGAGCCAACAACACCGAATCCATTATCATCACAATGAAATCGCTGCCGGTCCAGTTGACATGACAATGGGTCCAGGAAATCCCCCGTTAGCAGTTAGGAAAAAGACAGACTCGCTTTCTCCTTTTCACTCAGTCTCGGTGTTCGGTTTTGGCCAATACTACGGCTAAATTGTAATTTGCATCATTATCATTCAAAAGGCACGGAGAAGGACAATAAAATGGCGGTGCGAAGCAATGGAAAGCGCTGACGTGAGGTTTTTACCGCGTTTGATTCCATTAGGCGGAAAGCAAACGCTGGTAACGCTGGTACGTGACTGAGCGTGTGAATGTGACAGGACGGAGAAATCTGGCGGCAGATGAAGTTATCATGTTCAGGGGGAAGTTGGTGACATGAACTTCCTGCTGTGATCTTGTTATGCTGGATGACAGCTCGAGGAGAGGAAAAAGAATTGAATGAGGTCCACGCAGAGTCAAATGCGCTTTTAGCCAAGTCTAATTGAGATCTAAAACCATTATCAAAGAAGAAGAGACAGATGTTGTCACTTTAGAAAAGAAAGTGAGTGAGATTGTCAATACGGCCACTAGGGACCATATTGAAATTGTGCTCTGCATTTAACCATCTAGTGAAGTGACACACGCAAACAACAAACTTACTTTCTTTATATTAAACTGCGATAAACTAAGCAAAACAAAGTGTGGTTTTTAATTTTACAAGATTTGATCAACAGAAGTAACCAAATATTAACCAAATAACACATAATAACTTGCAGGGTTTGCACGCACACATACATAAATAGTCATACAATAATACATACTTATACACATATACATAACTCCTACATACATAGATTTAATTAAATTAAGCAAAAAAATTGTGCGTGTGTGAAAAATACATGTATGCATACAATTATTTAAATAGGCTGAATTAAATTGGCTTTGGATAATTATACAACAAAATTAATACAATAATTAGAACTATAAATATAATTTAAAAATATATATTTACGATATATATATTTAAAACCAACAAACACAAACTCACGCATATGCAAACATGTATTATATACAAACAGTATGTTTATAATTTTGTGTACGTTTATTTTATGTGCTGTCTATTTTATCATCATCATCATCATCATTATGATTATTATTATTATTATTTAAAAAAAAAATGTATGTTGACAAGTGCCTACTTTGTATACAAATTGAAATGACCTGCTCAGTACAGTCTAGAGATTTCCAGAAATATCTCTACTTGCGACGCACTGTGAAGCAACTAGACTGGGCTATACTCTTTCGGCAGACTTGAGTCTGTCATCACGACCTTCGCCTTGACCTTTCATCTGAACCTTTGTACATCTATTGATTGCCAGGTGGTTTAATGTCACCGATGTCGCTAACAAGACGGGAGGCAGTTGATGGGAGTTTCAGCACAATAGGGAGACGCCAGGCTGTGCATCCACATTAAAAAAAAAACAAACATATTTGCCACATTTAATTTTAGATGGTCCAGAAAGCAAACAACAACAACAACAGCTTTAACAAACTTCAGCTGACCCTGAGCATCTCTGACCACAAACCTGCCCTCTTCTCCATCCCAGGAGCCCCGCAGAACCGCTACATCCTCTCTCCCCTTCACCTCCTCCTTGGCAGTCTGCACTTCCACCAAAGCGGCTCGAGAAGCTTGGGTTGGGGAGAAAACGACAGTGAAATTGATATCTCTCCTCGTCCTCTTCCCAGGCAATATGTTGCCTTTCTGGGACTTATCAGTGTGATTGATGGGAGGGGCGAGCAGCAGGAGGGACCCCTGCTTTAATCAAACCCACCACCCTCAACAAATTGGACAGTGGTGGACTAACAAGTCAGATAGCAAGACTCGTCCCCCTCCCTCAACTCCAGCGTCTACCAACCCTTTTGCCTCTTCCCGTCTGTAAAAGTTCTCCTTGGAAAAACTCTGGCAGACGGGATGGCGGGGAGGCGGAGAACAACGGACGAGAGGGAGAAAGCATGAGTAAGATACAGAAGACAAAAGATGGCAGTAAGAGAACAGAGTACCAACGTAAGTGTCCATTACAGAAAGTGACTAGATGAAAGAAAAAAAGTCTCTGTTATTTCAAAGCTTTTATTTTGCATAAAATTATTGGTAAAGGGAGGCGTGCTTTTACAAATATTTTGGCTAATTTTAGTGTTATACTTATTATGAATCTTTAAATATTATTTCATATTGTAATGTTTATTAATACAAATAATAGTAATAATAATAATCATGATAATTGTTATTATTATTGTTTTTTTTTTTCATTTTCTTTTATAAAGCTATTTATCATTGCTGCTGTAATTTATTATCATGTTATCGATTGTTATTTTATTTGCTATTTATTTGTTAACTAATATTATTAATTAAAACAATTATATTTTTTGCAAAAGCGAGAGGAATAATAATGCATGTGTATAAGTGCACCATTACATCTAATACAATTTATTTGTTTTAATTAGATTTATCTACATTTATTTAAAATCATTTATTTCATTTTCTTTTTGAATGACCTATATCACATTGTTTAAATATTAAACATTAATTTATCATTTACATAATTGCAACAAATTAGCCTCTGTGTTTTAACACTGTGTTTTAAATATTAACCTTCATACATGCAGGTAAAAAATATTCCTATTTCACTCACATTCACAATGTAGCATAATCATCACATTAACATGATATGATTTGTTCTGCAAATGCAAATACTGTACGATGTTGTGACGTACAATTGCCATTTTTTAAATTTTGCTTTTTTAAAATGGAATGCTTGTAAACTTAGTCACAATTAATTACAGAAACAATCATAATTTTAATATTGCTACCAAAGAAGAAGCGAAGCATCAGTGAAGATGTTGGTCACGAGCGTTTTATTAAATCCCGGTATTTACTATAATGTTACAACATTGAAAACGTGTAGAAAGTATTTACCTGGATCTTACCCTCGGGCTCGCAGTTTCTGCTCTACAACACGACGCTTGCATTAGAATATTCATGCCTCGCCATTATCAGCGTTTGATTGTGTCTTTCTTTGAAAGCTCCATTCAGCTCCTCTCAATGCTCCTGCCACGCACATCCAGCCGGACGAGGTAACAAAGACAGGGCACTTTTTCTTATTTGTCCTTCAAGTATCTCTCCATATTGACTCTGTCACAGTCTTTTTTACCACACTGTTATTTTCAAATTGTAGCTCAAACTGAGCACAATTGCAAAGCGGACAGTTTTTCAATCCCTGCTCCATTCGGATTGATTACCAATAGCCTGACGTGGAACTCCACGTGTTCTGTTCTTCTCTCTTCTTCACGCAGCCTGACAGCCGTCTCTTTTCATTTAAGCATCTGTTAGATTATCATAGCAAACAACACAGTCCATTAAAGGCAACAATCCCCATGAAAACTTTTACCTTATTTGTAATAATGTCATTACATTATTTCCTCCTCCTTCCATCAGGACATATTCAAATATTTACTCACTGTTGTGTTAAACGCGTCCTGGAATTGTCAAAAGGGCTTTTGAAAAGAACGAGTTGGATGAGTTTTTTCAAGAAAAGCGTCTTTACTCTTACTTGGCTATTTTGCTTCTCCATTCTATTCAGATTTGATTAATAATCTTTTTATTAATAAATATTCATGACCAGTTGTCGTTTCTCGCCAGAGGCGCTGTAATGCGTTAACCGGACGATGAAAGCTGCGGCAGGATGTGCATTCGAGGAAGATGCGTGCCGGTCGTCAGAAATTATTCATCACAAGCACAAACTTTTCTGGATCTTCATCTACAGAGCTGTGCTAGCAACACCAAGGTTGAGGGCTCGATCCCCAGAGGAAGCATGAAAGTGGTTTAATCACTGTAATGCAATACACATAATTAATACAACATTTGTGTGGTTATCATGATGATAGTGATTTGATGATAGTTTTTTTTCTGTTGATGCTAGTGATGATGAAAAAAAAATTCTGACTTGGCACGTTTATTAATAAATTAGCAGAACAAGTCTTTAATGAGTCTTTAACTATTTTCACATCCTCAAATTAGGAATGAGAAAACATGAACACATTTTTTATAACTTTAATAATCTTGTCAGGTGATTGGGAAAAGCATGTTAGACTGCAGCGAAAAGACTGCATGTTTTGATTTATTTATTTTGTGTGTTTTTCTTATGTACTGGCTATTTGACATTCATTAATTACTAAACAATCAGAAATACATATCATGAGGGAAATAAACCATTACCTCAAAATTCTAAGAGTGTTAAAAAAAAAAAAAAAAAGATCCGACATTTGCGCTACAAGTTGGAAAACTCGTGCAAGGCGGATTAAAACGTTTTCTTTGAGGGGAAACATCCAGAGCTGGGCAGATTCTTTAATCCCCCAAGATAAATCTGAATGACACCTTCATGCTATGGTTCTTACTGCGAGCAGACGTTTTGTTGAACTTTTTAACGATTTTTCTCAGTGTTGAGTGTCTTTTAGACGTTTCAGGTTAGTCATTTAGGTTAGTATCTTTAACGTGTGGGCGTGGCTAATCAGTTGAGTACACACAAACCTGCAGATTAAACACGTGTAGGTGGGAAGACACGACATTTTAGAAAAATGTTTTGTTTTAAAGTGCATTCTAAAGTACTCGAGTAACTATTAAAATGCAACTTTTATTACCCATTTTGGACATCCCTCCCCCCAAACCCCACCTCGATAAGAAAAGAGAAAGACGAAATGTGATGTAGATTTATTCCACTATAAAAGTTTGGTTTAAGTAACTATTCTGCTTCACCCAAGGCTACTTGTACTGCTCAGGGACTTGAACTGCGTCCCCTGTAGCCAAGTCCGAACCTACGGGCACTTTGCTGGTGGCAACATTTTTGTTTTCTCCTTCTCTGTCTGTTTTCTCCTTGGTGGCCATTTCCCGGAGTAAATAAATTAGAGGCGTAAGAGATCTCAGTGGTGGCCACCCCAGGTGCCTGCAGATGAGACTAGCCCCTGGTGACACAGAGGGTCTCGAGTACCAACACTGGCCTCGCTGACAGTATCTGAGGGAACACAGGCGCCGCTAGATTGATGGCTACCTCCGACTTGGCCGTTTCTGTGGAGAATGGCCGAGCTCCTTTGCCTAATGATGCCCCATCC
The DNA here is from genome assembly GCA_017309775.1 of Paedocypris sp. Pulau Singkep. Taxonomy (NCBI): domain Eukaryota; kingdom Metazoa; phylum Chordata; class Actinopteri; order Cypriniformes; genus Paedocypris; species Paedocypris sp. Pulau Singkep. The sequence goes on from MU204241.1 coordinate 4,604,544, forward strand.
ATCCTTCCAGAGGACCGGAGAGGATGGGTAACCAGCCTCTGATCACTCTTTATTTGGCAGTCAGCTCTATGTTCACAGGAAACCCTCCACAGCACACATTAATATTATATATAGATACCCTTGTCAAGGATTTACATTCAGTGATCCGAAATCCAGCAGGCAGGGAAATAAGGGAAGGGGTGCTGATTGATTGTGTAGGACGTTGGAGACCAGGGGAAAGGGGGGGACAAAGTGGGAAAACACAGGCTTAAATTTATCATAATGCCCCAACAAAATGCAAGCGTGTTCTCTTTGTTACTGTACAATAAAGTTGTCTCATCTTTCTTCGCCGACACGCAGAGCTCGGGTCGGAGCACTTATGTGTCAAAAGTTGGTGCTAATAATGTCTTTGCCCGGTTTCATTAATGATTTTTTTTTTTTACATTTCCCCACTCAGCTAAAAAAGTTTTGAAAGGGAGCGTCAAATGTGGATTGTTTTCACACCATGAGATTAAATAAAAAAGGATTCTATTTTTTTTTACTAATCACACGGCACAATAGTGTGAGATATTACTTAACTGCAATTGAAATTTCTTTTTATTTTAAGTGCCATCTACTCGTCCATCCATCCATCCGGCTACTTAAGTAATTCGGAAGTGTTTTAACATTATAACTTTTTTGTCTAGATTTTATGAATTTGATATTTATTTAAAACAAATCACTAAAATATACCGAGCCTGTGGGAAGACGGTGGTTATTCTCATTCACATTTTCCTGTTTTGACTCTGTTCCACATAGCTCTGTTATGTCAGTCTGACTGAACACCGTAATGCACGGCATAATTCACCTTGAGAGTTGCTCTTTAATTTAATATTTAAACTGAAGGTGTGAACAAGGATGGGAGAAATCAATATCATTCAATGTTAAAAGACTTCTAAAGACCTCGTGCTATTTTTTTGCCGCTTTGTTTTTTAAGACAATGTCATCCCTCACTTCCGGATTGATTTTCGTTTTAGCAACTTGAGATGCGGCGTGATATTAGTACACGTCTCTGTTTTTCAATGAAACCCGAGCCTTTTGGTACAAACTTTACATTTAAACAAACGCTAAAAATGTAAAGACAAAAAATGGACATTTTTCAACTCTAATTGTCTGGTCATTGAGCAGATTTGGTCCGTTTTCCCCCTCTGATAACCCTGCAGATATATTCCATGTCCTGCCCTGCTCGGCAATGTACCACGCTCCGCACTGGCAAGCAAAACCTCACCAGTGTGTGTTTTCCCGCTGCCAAGTTGTTGTTCTGAGCAAAAACATTCCCGACATTCCAGCCGCTGGGAAACAAGTAGGTGAAGCAGCCTGGCAGGCGCCTGGCGCTTCAATCAACCAATTAGATGATCAAGGGCTTTCACATTGTGCAGGCTGACAATCAACTCTGCCAATTAAAGACCCGTCTGTGCCGCGCGCAGCCCTTCAGCGCCACCCATTACCGAGTTCTTGCATTGGAATGGGCCCGGCTGATCAAGAAAAATTATGCCCCTAATAACAGTGAAACGAAAGAAATTTGGACAAAACGACTCTCCGCATCACAGATTTTGTTTACTAGTGGGTAATTAATTCTCCACATATGTTGGGAACATCTGTCGCGATGACCTGCCATCGAATCAGCGAAACAACTGCTGTGCTGTTCCTCCTCAGGTCATTAGCACAACCATTCAAATTATTCTTCCTCCCTTGCCTTGTCCAAAAATTCGTCCAACTTTGTTCGTACAGAAGCACGCTACTTTACCCCACTCTCTTCGTCTCGGAGTGTTTTCAGGTAGAGGAGCGTTGAAGGATTGGAAAGGTCTCGTGAGGATGGTGGAGGCGCTGGTGAGACAAACCCAGAATGCATTGCTTTATGCACTGACAATGTACAAAAAGTTTTTTACACCTTTTAAGTAACAGCTTTATAGGAATCTAAGATGCTAACAAGATGCTAAGTTTAGCTTAACTGCTAAGATACCAAGGGCAACTTATTTCTGCGTTTTATTTTACAATTTCCACATACATTAATACTCAGTACAGTAAGTTGACAGTTGTAATTGAAAAATGCTTTACAAATGCACTGAACTTGAACTTATTGTGCATTTCAACTTTAAACTTGGTAAGTATTGCTTTATTCTACAGTAGCTAGATTTCTTAGTTAGCTTATATGCTAACCTTCATAACTCCAGCGTAATCAATTTACTAAGAACCAAATTCTCCAGCTTTCGTAACTTTCTTTCCAAACATTTTCCATACACAAGGTTACACTATATTGAACGGAATTGTAAAAACAAGTTTCATTATACGCATTTTAGTTTTCTCTAATGGAGCGAATGCACACTCACAATTCAGTTGAAAATTCCAATTTCATAGCTCTAAAGTTTAACATGCACAACCTCAATACATTTACAACTATAACACATCTTACAATTTCTATAGAAACCATTTATATGATAACAGACATAATATTTGTAACAGACACTCCTGTCGAATAAAATCATGGAAATACGTGAGACGAACAACTGTTTATTTTAGTAATTCAATGACATGGAAAAGCCTATATTTCCAAAACGACAACAATTTTCTTTGAATTTAAGGCCTTTCTTGACACTTTGACTCGTGCTCAGGTCAATAAATCCATATTATCAGAAAAAATGGAAGGTCAGCATAATCATGATCAAATAAGTGGGGATCTTACAGCAAGAAGATGCAGAGCTGAAGTTGAAGGTGTGGAGAAGAAATGCTCTGACAAGTGACCAATTAAAGAAAATGGGTTTGAGTGGCAGAAGGAAAAGTGACAGGTCCCCGGCTGAGAGGAGCACGGAGCCGCAGAAGTAACAGCATTACACCGCTGACCTTTTCCATGATGGCAACCCTCACATGGGAATTTGGAGTTTTCTGCTTTACAGGCTCATGAATTTAGGCCGCAGATTGTGAGATTCTGTCGAGAATAAACACTGGCTGAGCTTTCAAATTCCAATCCAAATGCAATGTCAATGCACTTAGTCCAGGAGTTGCTATGATTGGCTCCAGCTCCCAGAGACCCAGAAATGGAAAAGTGGTTTAGAAAAGGAATGGATGGAGAATAGAATTGCATTTGGCAACATGTCTTACTCTAATTGGAATGGAATGTTTCGGAATTCCAGGAGATGTCAGAATAACTGGAAGCTTCCTGAGTTGGAAGTGGGTGAGATGGCCAGGATGAGTTCAAACCCGGTCCAGGGTTAATTTCAGGCAGTAGAGCGGTCAAGGTGAGATGTCACACATGATATCATCACCTGGTCCAGACAACTGACAAACAATTGACGGATTAATGAGGCGTGTACCAAGAGTGTGCTCAGTCAGACATTACAGTCCATGCCCATTATCTTTTAATTCTTCAGATACTCTTTTTATTTTTCAGATCTTTCTTGCCCAATCTTTGACATTTTTACATTTTATATTCTTATCAGTCTTTACTTCAATTTTTTTACTTTATATACTGTACTTTGAAATAAAATGTATGAAATCAGTCAAATTTTTACAAACAGTACATATTTTTTCATACTTCAAACTTGGCTTTTATATTTTGTACACTTTATTTTTCTTTATTTTCCTACACTTCTGGTTTTACATTAATTTTATGTATACATTTTTTTGAGGTGCTGTACACAACAAATCACCGCACATATGGTTTTGTGTGTGTGTGTGATAAATAGAATTTGAATGATACAGTTTCCTGCTCTCCTAGTTATCAAAGCTTTGGTGATACAAACACCAGCTCCATTGATGAAGCCATAGATGTCATAAACCTTTCGAACTGAGCTCCATAGTCAAGGGTGGCCATAGATTCCTCTTTGCCGGTTGAGCACTCTAGATAATTCACTTCTGATTTGATCTCAACCTGGGACAAAACCCAATATACACCGAGGTTTTGACCACCTGGTTTAGCTGGTCAGTTAAAGACTCAAATTTGAGGCTACTCAAGAACATTCCATGTGTGGAGGTTGAGAATTTAAGTCTGGAAAATGTGTCCCTCTCTGTGATTGGTCAGCCACTAATCCAGCATGTGCCTACCCTCAGGCCCAGAGTTGTGATTGGCTCCGGTTTCCTGTGATCCAAAAGTAGATAAACAGTTCTGTGGAGAATTTATTTCAACAACTGCATCAAATGCAAACAAAGAACAAACACACATCACACTTACCAAGTGCTTTAACAAAAGTGGTGTAGTGTGGACGGCCAAGTAGCACAACCCAAAACAAGCCACACATTTGACGGTCATTAACCCTCTCAGACAGTGACAAACGCCCTCGCCTTTGTCCTCGCCGCTACCCCAGCAACTTCACCCCCATCCAGACAACGCGCCACCAGAGATGGGCAAAGAAGTCGGGAGTTACTAAGTGGCAACAGTAGGCATCGCCACTCCGTCCCGGCTAATATTATGTGGAATCAATTAGATGGTTTTTGGGGGGCGGAGCCGAGGGGGGAGCAATTCCCTCTACGTGATCTCATCTGTGCTTTAATGCAATTGTCCACTCGGAGCCGTGCCGCACAGCACATAATAAAGTAATAAGGCTAATCTTGTTTCTCTGTCGCCTCTCCAGATCGACACGGCAGTTATTGTATTAGATCCGTAATGAGATTCTGCACTCCATCAACACGATGGCGCGCCGAGGGGGTGGATGACTCTTTCCTCAGATAGAAATTTTGTCCATTTACATGCTATCATTAGTTTTATACAAATGTGCCCTTGAGCGCGCCGCACCTCTGCACCGCGCTCGTTTGCAAACACTTTACTTTGGCAGCGAATGATCACGGCTGCTTTTTAGCTCTCGCGCGCGCACACACACACACACACACACGGTGCGGCGCTTTCTCTCGGCTAGGTAAAGCAGGACGAACAAGACAAGGGCAAACATGCTGTAGTGTGCTGTTCTACAGAGACGGCGTAATGTAATGTAAGCTCACACGTGGAGAGACGGAGCCCACGGGGACGCACTCATCTGACAGGATATGAAAAGCACAACTTCTGGACAAAGTACATCTCAATCGCCTGACTGTTACGTAACCAGAGGAGCGTCTGTAGAGCACGATTGTGGGGAGGTGATGGGTGATGATGTGCAGGGCTGAATAGAGATTCCTATAGTCTACCATCAACACACTGCCAGCTAGATGGAGTGTGAGGAAAAACACACACACTCGGATTTTGAGGTGACGTACACTTACACGCACGTGTGTTCGTAAATATTGTGTTTATGTCATCTATCTACATATCTGTTTATATATTTATATACATGTAAGTACACACACAGCTCTGAGAACAAAAATATTAGAGCCTCTTCAAAATAGTAACAGTTTGAAAAAATTGTTTTTAAACGCGGCAAAAAATATGTAACACAGCTTTTTAAACTATGATGTCTTAAATTTGTAAAATTATTAGACACCTTCCTTAAAAATATTGACTCACTCACTCATATACTCAAAAAAAATAAAAAAATAAACTAAATTAGAAGCATTTTTGCTAACACATGCAAAGATACATGAAACACTCTCTGATTGAGAATAATGTTGTATTACTTTTCTCCTCGCAGCTACAAAGCTGTTCTCGCCGCTCTCTTTGCTTTGCATCATTCAACCCAAGTCGGAGTGAAAGTTGAGTAAGATATTTATGAGCACACTCAGTAGGAGAAGAGATTAAAATATAAATCCAAAAAATCCTCTGAACATCACATAAAAGATGATTCAGTGTTTTATTGCCAAATATCTAATTATGTTTTTATTTGAAGAAAAACACGATTGCACTTAACAAGCACATTACCATGATAATAAAGTGTCTGGAAGGAAGCCAATCTGAATATATTAGGCGTTATCAATATCTTCAGCGTCTGGAATTAGAAATAAACTAAAATGGGAATTTTTCAAAGATACAATTATTTCCTCCTTTGAGCCACTGGCAGATACCAATCAATGGAAGCAAATGAGCGTGATCATATAACAAGTGTTAAAATGCGTGGTGATCCTCTCATTGTGAGATGAAGGGACACTCATTAGCCGCTGATAACTGAAGCAGTCACACACACACACACACACACCGTGGCGGAAAAGGAAGGCGCGCAAGCGAGTAGCTGTTTCTTTAAGAGAAGGCTTGTGGTTTACAGAGGCGATAGATCATATCTAAAATAGAGTGTTTGCTCTTGCTGCAGATGCCATCATTACTAACTACTTGCCGGGGATCCTTGAAAGCTAAATCGTTTTGCGATGCATCATTGAGCATTTACTTGCCTCACCAGCAGATGGGTCCTTGTGGTCCATCTGTTGGAGGAGATGTCTTCAACAAGCCCCCTTCACCTTCAACCAAAGGATGAGGAGTCGTTTGAATATTCATCCCATCAGAAGAGCTGCCTGGTGGGACTGGGGTCAGTGGTCTGGTCTATCCTCTGGTCACCAAAGGTCTCTAAACTTTGGACAAGGAGCGAGTCGACTTCCACCTGCTCCCGAGCCCACGAGACACGCTTATTTACTGTACGGAGAAGTGGATGAACATGTGTACGTGGGTGTGTTAGATATCGACTGGATAAAAGCTCCAGCCAACAATGTGGCGTCTCACTCTGTAATTAAGGAGGCTGCATCTGTTAAAGCATCACGGCTTAATGTGCTCATTAATTGTGCGCTATTTTGAAAAGTTCATTAGAAGTATCTGGTCCTCGCCTAAATGCGTTAACTCTTCGTTTGTTTGGGTGTTAGCTATGATTAGAAAATGATCTGTTTTGTTATTTCTATTTTCTTTTGAGGAAACACGATTATTCTCTCCCTGACGTATAATGGGAGAAACACACTGAGTTATTTTATAAATCCCTGCGGTTTACTCTAGTAACGTGAGATTGTCAGTATGACCACTAGGGGCAGTTTTGAATATGTGCTCTGCATTTAACAATGCAGTGAAGTGACACACACAAACCCGGAGCAGTGGGCAGCCTTAAGGCATGATGGGTCAGTGTTTTGCTTAAGGACACCCACCAGACCGGAATACATTGTTTTGGTCAGATTAGTGTTTTTTATGCACAAGTATTAATTATGTTATTTAACACTTTGTGCTGGACAGCAACCAGTGCTCACACACTTTTTTTGAATAATAGGTATTTCACTATTGTTATTATTATTACTACTATTGTTATTATTATTACTATAATATTATATATTATTATTGTTTTTATTATTTTTATTATTATTATTATTACTGTAATACTAATAATGTTTAATATGTGTGGCCAGTAACTATTTGCACATTAAATGCACGTTATTTTAAGAGAAGTTTTTCATAAAAAGGGAAGTCTTTTGTGAAATAAATAGGATTATTTAATCACAACACCCTGAAACCATTAGATCTATACATAATATGACCTCAAATATTATATTAATATAGTGTGAGGCCCCAGGCCATTACAGGACCAGGGACATGACCAGAAGAAGCTGCAGGACCAAGGCCAACACAGCCACAGGTGTGTGCGGTCGAAACTGTAACGAGGCAGAACAGGTGCAGCCGGCTTCTTGGGCATCCAACACCTACAAGAGCGGGAGAAGCCAGCCAGAGTGTGCTGAGAGGTGGAACGTCAGCCGGAGAGAAGGACTGGAAGAGAGTAGCTGGATGAGCCTGTTGAAGACCACACAGAGAAGGAACCAGGAAGAGCCTGAGAGGAGGACAACCTGAGGAAGAAGACTTCTGTTGTTTTTTGTTAAAAAGTGTTTTGAGTTAACCTGCCGACGCCTTAGTGAATGAAAAAGTTGACAGATGGTGAAAGAAGTTCACAATAGGAAATGGTAGGAAGGATAGTAGAAAGGTTTCCTTCGGGTCTCCGGTTTCCTCCCACAGTCTAGAAACATGCAGGATTTGAATTGAAGTTTTGTGAGTGAGAGAGTGTGAGTCTCTGTGTGTCCAGCTCTGCGATTGGTTGGCCCATAATTTAGGTGTCCCGGGTTCAGACCCAAAGTGCTAGGATTGGCTCCAGCTCCCCATGACCGAGAAATGAAATGGCCGTTCAGGAAACAAACAACTTAAAGGTTTACTCTTAGCTATTCATTGTTTTACAAAACTTGGTTAAAAGTATCAACTAAACGTCTAATGGGAATCGTGTGTAGATGTGTTCTCCTCCCAGGGAATTTGTGGAGACATTCACACAGACAGAGGATCTGAAATGCTGATCAGACTCTTTAAAAGCCTTTCCTGACCGTCAGATGTTTGAAGTCTGATCATTGATACGATTATGGATCTGTGATAATATACTAAACTCTTGACCCTAATTCTTCCTCTTTTCGCAGCGCAAGGCTTTTCTTCAGTGGCGTGACTTTTCTGCTGTTCCAAATTGATTTCTCCTCACTCTATTCATGCATTTCTATGTTGTATTACCCCGTGTCAAGCTCCAGCGTTCACACACACGTTCTGTTTTACATAAGCCATTACTATACAGTGTCACTTGTGTTTATTTCCAACACGCGTATGTTAGCTTGATTTTTTTGATGCCCGTGAGAAAGGCCGTAGATTGAGACACATTTCATCGTGAACTCGCTGCCAATCTAATGAAGCTGTCACGATGCGGAGACTGACAGGTTCATTATCTTTTATAAAAGTGGGACAAATTGAACTGTCTTTCCATCCATTTTTGGCAACCGGATGTCCTGCGGCAATGAATCTTTAAGGTAATCCACTCGATTTACTCACACGGCACCAGGGTTTTCTCCCTGGATCTCTGGTCTTGTTAGTTAACAGATTAGTTTCCTAAGCCCCATGGACCTGCAGAGTCCAATGCAAACTGAAACTTACAAAGTAAAACTAAACTTTATTAAACTCATTTACACTCAAATTTCACTCAAATTTTTTAAATTTGTATTTAAATTCAATAATAAAAAAAAAATAATATAGCAAGCCTTAAACTTGTAGACTTAAATTTACAAAATGTTATATAGCAGAATGTGTACGCAGAAATGTAGTGGCTTTCTGTGTGATTACCACGATGTGCGTAACAAACACTTTAACTGACAAAGTAGTTTACACTAGTAATAGTCACTAGCGACTAGTCAAAACTCATTACGATTTGTCACGCAGGTGTAAATGTTAATGTGGCTTGCCGTGTCCCACTCTTCTTCTACGTGTGATAAGTATCACTACACTGTACTTTACTCCACTAAAGCGCTCCGACAATCCATCAAGAGTCTTCGAAACACAAACGTCAACCTATGAATGCTTTTACCAAATTGAACCAGTTAATCAATTAAAAAAAAAAACAGTTATCTTAATGTCCAAAAAAATTACCTAGGTGAAGTTTTAAATTGAATTGTAAAAATGTTTTGTTTCAGAACTTTATATGATATGATTTCAGAACAATACAACAAAAAAGTGTATATACATGAGAAAGTGTTTTTTATTATATCACAAAAGAAATGACACAAAAGATACGATTTGTGTGAATAATGTAAGATCAACGTAGAACACTGTTTGGGAACTTTATTGCCAAAAGTCAGAGGAACAGAACGCCGCCGGAAGCGTCTCAGCCAGGCTCATTTGTCCAGGTTTTTCTGTTGTGTGAGCGCTTTCTCTCCCACCTCACTCAACACATTTGACCCCTGCATCCCTCTTCAGTACCATTTTACTCCTCATTTCTCTTTCCCAATTCCCCCTCTCACCCAAGCTCTGCCTTGGCGCCCATATGTTCCTTGACAGACTGGGCCCGGTAAATGACGGCTATATCTAAATGTTGATGAGAGGGAGATGCGGAAGGCGTGTGTGTTTGTGAATGGAGTGTTGTTTGGATGTGGAGGCTCGGGAGATGGAACCTGTCTGGCAGATGTCAAACAGCGAACGGAGGGAACGAGAGCGAGAGAGATGCGCTCACAAGACAACTTGACAACTCTCTCAGTGGCGGGCCAGTAGATGGGCACACAGGAAGTGGCCTTTCACCCCTCTCTCTGTGTGACACCTGACAGCGCAGTCCTGTTTCATCTCGCCTCGCAGACAGTCCACGATACGCTGGGAAATAGGAATATGTTAATTAATCAGTGGTCAAGGGTCAGAGAGAAACCTCTGAGCTCCGGGTAAGAGTTTATAGACTGCATGCGAAACCTTTTCAAGACAAGGTCAGCAGGTGGAAGCAAATTACAAAGAAGTAAATATAGCTGCGTGCAGAAATGGTGGGGCGAGCCTTTTTAAAAAATGAATAAAAAAATGATTTATATACTGAATTTAGGGCAAATATAAGCATCCTTTTTTATTTTTGTGCTCATAATCGCCGATTTCAAATATGTGCGTAAATATACATGCCCGTTTTCTCGTATTTCAAGTCAGGAGCAATCACAAATAAACGGAAACACATTGTCTTTATGCAGCGGCGTGCCTGTGTGTCTTTAAATTATGCGTAGTTATTAAAGACATGCATACAGTATAAGCTTTTGTTGGATCAATAACATAAATAAAGAAACATTAGACACGCGGCAACACTTGACTGGGACAAAATAACACTGGAAGTAAGATTAAACTAAATACAATCATAAATATTACAACAAACAGAATCTACAAACCACGACTGGTTATTGTAGCTTAGCTCTAGCAAACGGGTCCAATGCGTAATTGCAGAAAGAGTCGAAAATGAAGAACACGGGCAAGAAGTAAAAAAAAAATCCATAGAACAGACACAATAAAAACGCTTGGTCTGCTAAATAGGGGATAATAAACCTTCGCTTTGCTTCGATTCTCTTCTTACTGCGTCGGAAAAACAGAGAGCTCGACGGGCCTCCCGCAGTTGCTGGTGCAAAGACTCGTGGGAAATGAAGTTCTCATCACTAGAATCGACTTTTTGATATCTATCAATCAAGTAAAACGATATAAAAATGATTTGAGTCACACGTTAGATTTGTTAAATAGAGAAAAATTGTTTAGGAGAATGTTTAGGAGAATATTAAGGTAATAAAACCAGAAAAAAAAATGATTATTATTATTTTTTTTTGGAATTTTTATTTTGTGCCTGAAAAATCCAGGGGGTGCTTATATTTGCGCGGTGCTTATATTCACGTAAATATGGTATTTTGTATCATTAACATTTATGTCTGCAAATACGCTTACACTTATTTTTCTTGAATGTGTGTGTTGCTTTTGACTGCCTATTGTTTTTTTTTTTCCTTTTTTTGGTAAGATAAACTAAAGTTTGTCACTGAATTGTGCTGAGATACAGAATTACATTTACACAATTTGTGAATTTGGATAATATTTGAATTTTTAGTTCCACAATGTGCGCAGCACTACTAACAAGCAGTTGATCAAACCACAAACTCAACAAAAATTATTCTTAAAATATCAATATTTGGTCATGATTTAATGAGAAATTTTGTTTAGAAAAGATGAAAATCTTCCGTCTGGTTCAATATCGAGCCAAATGTAATTCATGCAAGTAAGAGTGCAAATAAATATTTTTTGTTTTTAGTTTCTGATTTGAAAGATATGAGGAATTAGCTTTTTTGCATTTTAGTGTATGCAACAAAAACAATAACATCGAAATTTGTCTGTAAATCCCTCTGTCCAGGACGGAAGTGTTCCAATACAATAGAGATTCGAGCCCTAATAATAACAACAATCTGATTTCTAATAATGATGAAATGCTCAAAATTGCATGCAAAAAACATGGACACGGATTTTTTTCAACTCAATTCATATTTAACCAAATCTCTTTAGTGCATTTTTAGTTCTAAACAATAATTTGCGCACACAAACGAACACAGATGTGCATATGCAGGCATGTATTCATCTACATATGCTGCACCACACACAGCTGCCGGAGACAAATGGAGCCGGGTCACAGACCAGAAGGCAGCAGCCATGGACGTGGGCTCGGCGCGGGCGCAGGAGAGGGTTTGATCGACTGGAAGACCTATTGTTCCTCACAAGGGGGTCCGAAAGAAAAAAAACTCCCCACCTCAAGCTCATCGAGCGCCTGTAGGCTGCGCAGACATTAGCGCCGTCGCCCAGGTGACCGATAGCGTTGTGCTAACTGAATGAGCCGCGCTTTTTACCTCTCGGACCATCTGGTCCCGCTGTCGGAACGGCCTCCCCGCCTTCTCCCCGGTGGGCTTCTGTCTGAAAAGAGGAAGCAGGACGAGGGGCTGATGAGCGAGGCCTTGGGGCCCTCCATCACTCCTCGCCACCAGGAAGGCACCAGCTGTCTGCACTCATTTGCATTCTCTCTTTGCCCCCCCCCCCACTAAAAAATAATGAAATTAGCCACAAGTTTCCTGAGGTGATGCAAGACAGTCTTAGGCAGGACGTGTCAGAAATAAGTGTGTTTCGGAAGGCAAGGTCATGGATTCTCGCATGTCGAGGGGGAGAGAGAGCTGTTCTCAGATCGAAGGGATGCGACGGATTTCTGCTTTCAGTTTAGACCAAGAATTCCTAGAATCCAGTACAAGCGTAAAAACATGAAAATTCACGTTGTATTCCACTAATTTTTGTCATCCCCTGGAGACATTGCTGGAAGAGTGAAGCAGTTTTTTTCACATTGGTCTAATGGTCAATTTTGGTGGGAATTCAGAATTGTTGGTATTGATTATAAATAATTGGTGGTCCAATTATTCATTTTACCAGATAATTTTTTACAAAATTAGTAAAATGCCATAGTATGACAAATGTACAAATGTACTTATCACATTAGTATTGTTCTGACCCCGTGTAAAACAATTGTTCTCAATAGATGAATCTCCCCTAAAATGACTTTTAAAAAGTGTTTGTCTTAATCCATCTTCTCACTCTTTTTAAGCACACAGCGCTTTAAATTGGTGTTTAAATTGGTTGATAGGAGAAACTGGCAAATCAGAAAACCAGAATCAGATTGAACATTGTGGATTCGCTTTAGTGCAGATTTTAACTTTGAAACATTTTGACTTTTACTTTAATTAATGCTTAACACAGAGAAGATTGAAATATGGCAAGCCAAACTAACATTTAAACCTCTGCGACTAATATGAGTTATGACTAGTTACTAACTAGACACTAATCAGTATTACTGGTGTGACACAGAGATTGACAAGAAAATGAAAAAATATCTTTATGAAGAGTTGCCGTGGATGTTTAAATGTTAATTTGGCTTGCCATAGTTTTTCTACAAATCTCCGTCTCTGTTGATTTGCAAAAATTGCTTTTCACTAATCGCACAAAACAACTAATTCTGAGCTTATTCTTGTGGATTAACTAAAGAACACCAGCCGCTAGATGTTGTTAGCAGTAAAGTTTTACAGTGAGTCGCAACGACAGAAGGCGACATAAAATCACAAAACCCAAAAATAGACGTTCACTGATGTTGCGCTTAATAATCCGGCAGGCCTTTAAAAATACGGTAATAAAGCAGTTCCACTCCACTTTAAAATCTGCACAACAACGCAAAATTCAACCTGGGGGAGTGAAAATGGCCCTTTGGTTAAGAGTAGTTTTCATCATGGGTTGCGGATCCCGATGGAATCGTCTCCGTAGCTTGACTGTCTGCTCAGGTTAGACTCTGACAGCCGGCCTGATTGATTCTCTGAGTGGAGTCGGGCGGGGCAACGGGCCTCACCGTGAGCTGTACCTGTCCGCCCTGTCTCGGCTGGGGGTCACCGTCAGGGTCCAGGGTCAGTCTGCAATGTCCAGGCCGGACACAATTCCCCAATGCATATTAGCATCATCTTGACTTTTTGCTAGGTCAGCTAAACGAAGCGTCTGTGGAGGCTTCCACAGTTCCTCAGCCAGATCCACTGTTGTTCTGGTCAGTTCCTCACGTGAGGTGCTTCGATGATGTGAGTTTGTCTTTTCTTTCTTTGTTTTCTACTTTTAAAGGCATGTCAGCACATCCTATCTATCAATAATTCCTTGTCACTCAGGCGGCTGACAATCGCCTGAGGTACAAACCTGTCAATACGCCTGTTTAAGACAGACACCTGTCTCTTTGTGATGCGGCAGGCAGAACAAACGCCTGTCAATACCTCTTCTGATCGGTATTCATCAATGCCTTGGGTGCTGGATGCTATTTGGATCTCGCGCTTGTATGTGGAGATTCCGGTGTGTTTAGATTTCAGAACAAAGGAGCTTTTTGTAAGTGTCCCACAGAGGAACGCAGCTGATGATTGATAACAGAATATCTCTTGTTTTTGTACAAGATTTTTGCACTGAGATAACAAATTAACAGTTGGTTTCTGTTAATAGGGACACTGGTTAATGGGGACATCCGCAAAATTCTGCTTGTTATTGTAAATATTTCATAAAGCATCGGACTTCCTGCAGATGTTTAAATGCGACTCACAGTTTGCGCTCTGTGTCTTGTTGTATCAAAAATGTCTTTGGACTTTGAAATAATGTAAGAACGATGAACAAGTTCCGTTTCTGTTCATTAAGACGCTACAGTAAATACACATCCTCACTCCGGGGTTTTTGTGTGTTTTGATTGTGTGACATGTTTTAGTGTGTTTGTGCATCTGTATAATTTTTTTTTGTGTGTGTGTGTCATTGTACATACAAAGTACAACACAACAATGGATGCACCAGCAGCAGTTTACAAAAACAAAGAGCTTTATTAAAACAAGGATACATAAAGTGAAAAACGTACAACGCAAAGTTATTAGGATAAGAATATTTGTATTATTGATATTTTTTATTCTTTAATTTTCCATAATATCGATAATAAAAAAAAAAAAACTGAATGGATCAGGGACCAAACAGTGTGTATGGGATGTAAATAATTACAGTATTTTCTGGACTATAAGCCGCACCTGTATATAAGCCGCATCCGCTCTATGAACGATTTTGAATTGTAGATGTACATGTGTGTAACTAAATAGATCCTTTCCTAACCTGCATTTTAACACGGCAGCAACTTTACTGATTAAAACGAGACAGAAAAAAAGAGAAAATAAATGGTATTTACCGTATTTATCGTCATTATCAAAAAATTGTACAAGCTGCATGGTTCAAAACCTATGAAAAAAGTAGTGGCTTATAGTCCAGAAAATACGGTATATGTATTTTTTCACATAGATTTAAAAGCCAATAAAGCTCAGCTGAAACGACTGGATTCACATCTGTTGTGTCCTTCAGTTGATGTTCTGAAAGACTTAAATCAGAAATATGATCAGTGAATAAATGTTCTGTCACAATGATGTGCATTAGTCTCGGGGAAGTCAGAGGAACCGAGGCTTTCGTTAAAGCAGCATGAAATTCCTGCTAGTATCTGCATGTGAAATGTAATTATGGAATCACCCAAGTGAGCTAGGCCACACATCTGCCACAGCATCTGGTGGGCTTCTCATCTCTGCTCGCGCACGCCATTACGAACAATTCAGATTCCATGCCTACAAGCACATTAACGCAGATTACAAAGCGCTCAGTCTCTACTTAAGGTTCATTCTCCACTCGGGGGATGATTTGTGTCTTTTAATTTTGCAGATTGCTGTGCGTTCTTCTCAAATGAGATGCATTTGCATGAAAGGCTGGAAACCGTTTCCAGGTTTGGGAAGGATGGATGAAAGCGGCTGCGCTGCTGTAGGTGACAACAGAGGTTTTGGCATTTAAACCGTAAACTGAAGCACACAACATGAGTGTCGGAATCTGAGAGACAGACTGTGAACTGATGCTCGCATGTAAGAAAGAGAAGAGTGAGTGAGTGAGTGAGTGAGAAAGTTGGAGTGAGAAACGTGTGGGGGAAAGCGATTGTGTGTGGGGCAGTGAGTGACTCTGGAGAGTGGGCAAGAGTGAGAGAGAGAAGCGAGTGAGTAAGTTGAGAGAGAGAGAGAGTGATAGACTGACTGTTGGAGAGTGAGAGACATTTGAGTTGAAGAGTGATGTCAGGAGAGTTTGTGTAAGAGAGAGTACAGTAAATGAAAGAGCGTGAGTCTGTGAGTGATAGTGACTGTGGAAGAGAGAGAGATTGAAATTCAGAGGGAGAGTGAGTGAATGACACTGAATTTGGAAGAATGAGAGAGAAATTAATGAACAGAGGCAGACACACGTAAAAATGATGAATAAAGACACACACTGACTAAAATGACTACGTCAGCTAAAACAATACTCACTTTTCAGCCACAGTCATTTATGCAGGGTGAATTTTCAGGCTAATTACAAAGAAGCAGTGAAAGACAGCCAAAAACGAGTGGAGGAGGTGAACGAGTGGACAGACAGCGAGGCTGATACTCTGACACGTCCTGCTGCGGCTCAGCGGTGAACTAAGACAAGTCATCACTTCACTGTCAGAACCCTGCAGAGCCTCCACCGCTACACCAACCTCTCGTCTCTAGTGGTGTAGAGTACTTAAGTAATATAATAAAGTCCATTTACTCAAGTATGTTTTGGGCTACTTTGTGCTGAAGCATCGTTACTCTACTTGACTACATTTTTTATTGAGAGTACTCTTTACTCCACCACATTTGAATGGACACATACTTGTTACATTGTGATTGTGAGCAACAAGTTTGCGGCATCTTTTTCAACTGCGTTTTTTTTCTTGGGCGGACAAGGCGTTACTGCCATCTGCAGGATGCTGAAGGTACTGGACGCCACTTGTGCACTAAATCACGTCAACGTTAATTTGAACATTTGACTTTGTTCTTTTTTTTTTTATCTCTTTTTGTTCTGCCATTTTAAACAAATGGCAAGATTCCATGGTTAAATTCCACTTCTATATTAAAAAATAAAATAAAACCAAAAATAAAGTTTCTTATTTATCACATTTCTTGGTGTTTTTGCAGTAAGGTATTAATTTTTTTTACTCATTTTTAAATCTGCTTCTCTCTAATGGACTGGGAACATCAGTACACAGTCAGACTGGTCCATAGACATGCAGGCAGACAGGTATAATATACAGACAGACAGACAGACAGGTATTAAAGATAGTCAAATCTGTGGGCCTTGAATTGGGCCGTGACTGGTCTGTATTACTGGTGGTTTAGTAAAAAAAAAAGATCTGTAAAGTGAGTATGATGGTCAGTGTGGCCACTTGGGGCCATATCAAAATTCTGCTCTGAAATTAATCATCTAGTGAAGTTACACACACACAGTGAAATTAACACACACAAACCCTGAGCAGTGGGCAGACCTAGGCTGTTATCGGGGGGGGGGGGGGCATGGGCATGTGGTCCCTACCTTTGTGGCGTGTCTAACTTCCTATAACTGGACCACAACTGCTCTATTTAGTTTTGTAGAAGGAAGCCACCAAAAATGTTCCATTTTAGAGGCAAAAACAGACAAATAATTTTCAATTGTATGCAAAAATGACATCAGCATTGGTGTTTGCGCTCCTCAGCTTTCCCAGACACAGAGGGGCTGCTAACACAAGGCGTTCTCATATTTTTCCTGTCTCTACTCATTAGCAGGCTTTACCGCTCTTCTTGTGCCGTATCCCTTCTCTTGCATATGGCTTCACTCCGTGAAGAGGACGTCCCGCAGTCAGTGCGCCTCGGTGCATGTTGGCTTGGCTCCACCGAGTGCTGAAGCCAAGACCTGTCTAGATAGCCCATCAAAAAGCAGTTTTGTGTGAGGCCACACAGAGAAATTCCCCCAGTGATCTGAGGAAAAGTGTCTTCTCCCTTGTAAGACCTTCTGCACAGCTTTCATTGATACACATATTTTGAGCCTTTTTTCCCCTTTAAGATTTCTCTCAAGTTTTGTTTTCCTAGCCAGTTTCCTTTCCGCCTGCTCAATGGTCATAGCCAGAATCATTAGTAATAATAAAGTAAAATGATCAAATTAAACAAGAAAATTTGCAATCAAAGGCTGTGCACATAGAATGAAGCAACAAAAAGTAGTTAGCATAGTAAAAGCATAAAAGCATAACAGGGGAAAAATTAAGAGGAAAAATTCAAAAGGAAAAATTAAAAAAATCAAGAGGAAAAAATAAAACATACAGAGCAAAAACATAAAGATAAAAAAAAATTGTTTTAAATTCAGATTTGAATGGACTATTAGAAGGGGCAGGTCTTCTTGAAGAGAGGAAGTCTGTTCCACATCTTAGGAGCTGTCACTGCAAAAATCTGATCACCCTTATTTTTTTGACCAAAAAGATCACAGTTGTGTTGAAGAGCGCAACCAAAGCACTTTGAAAACATATAGCACATTTTATACAAGATTTAACTGGTAGCCAATGTGACTAGAGTGACTTTTTAGTCTTTTAGACATTTAAGGTCATTTTTAGAGTGACAGATCTTTCTAGCACCAGACAGTGATGTAGCTGTTGTGTTCCAAACCAGTTGCAGAAGGTCCTTCACAGAAAGCTTCTTGATTTTAGCAATGGGTTATCATCGAGAAAAAAAAAAAAAAAAAAAAAACAGCGTTTCTACTGTTTTTCAAATGACAAAATGGGATAATAATCAGTTTATTTTTGTGCACGTATTACAAACACAAAATGTGAATAATTTCAAATAGCTTAGTTTTCCACAAGCGCAGTTTGATTACCTTTAAACATCCCGCAAATCTCTGTCGAGGATAAGCTAATATTCTTAGGTCATCAACACATAATCTGGGTAAAAGCTTTCGGCATATTACATAATCACTTTCCATGCCATCTACACTATCTTGAAGGCCTGAGTCCGTGCCCATGTGTCCGGTAGCTGCGAGTGGGATGCTGCCTTCCTAATGTGGGGTCAAACTTAGCGTACAAAACAGGGAGTAATCAGATCATGGAACTAGGGCTTTTTCTAATCGGCTTGATGGAAAAACGTCATTTTTTTGGAGGCAGGAGTAAGCGACAGGGTGAGTTATTGTGAAGTGATGGACTACCTCAGACCAGGAGCAATCAAAGAGATAGCCCCTGCATCTCCAAATTACTGCTGCCCAAGCCTCAGATTCATCACGGGGGCCGGTGGCAGCGCTGGCCAGGCGACTTTGTGAAGTTGTAGTCAAGCTCACACACACACACACACACACACACACACACAAAATAAAACAAAAGCACTCAGAATTATTTGTGGAAATGAAACCCCTGTAGCATAAGACTGGATCTGTGCCTTCACCTTTTTCCACTCACTGGAATTAAATGACATTTATTTTCGGTGGCAACAAAACATGGAAACGACTCAAAATGAGGCCAGATTCCGGGAGAGATTCCGTGAAACGACTGCCTGGTTGAACACTATACGCTGATTGATGGATCTGATGTAAGAATCCACTCGTGACATTTGTAAGCGTGGAAACTAATGGAAGAGTTTCATTAGTTCGTTTCTGGGAATCCAAATAGTGGCTGCTGAGACTTTTACGTATACTTTTTTTTTCCAGTTTTTATCCAGTTTTTAGGAGCTTTGCTAAATTTTATTCAAAGCAATTTCGCTATTGATTATTACAAGAGTCTGCATCGTTATAGTTTTGCTGCTGCTTACGGATGATTCCGTTTTCTCTCGGACTCCATGTGACCCGCCCAATTTTTACGCACTTTTGTTTACGGACATAAAATCAGCCAATAAGCTGAACCAAAATCCATATATTAGGGGCCGCTGTTTTACAAAAATATTTTAAGCCTTAACGTCCGAAAAATACCGTAATAATGAAAACAGCTCTGAAAGGTTCACTGTTTTTACACTTCATTTCACCTTGACACCTTCTTAAACCAGACAAACAAATGATGCATAATTGGATTTATAATTCCATTCATTGATTGATTTGGTCTGTTCTTGTGCGCAGCTCAATCTCACACTATATTACCAGCGTTTGAGTAGAGGCGTCCAAACTTGTCAAACACGTTACAGCTGGTGAACACCGTCTTGAAAGGCTGAAATGATAAGAACATTGATTTGATATCAGCACTTTGGAAAAAAAAAAAACTACATTTTGAGTTACACATAAGACATTTCAATACAATACAATACGACATTTCGGTTTACATTTAAAAATATTTAAGAATTAAAATACTCTGGCAAACATATTTTTGGAGAATATATCTGCACCAAAAATGTAGGTCATAGCAAAAATATAATTATTTAATATAAAAATAATTTAATATCACATTCACATGTTTGCTTGTTTTTTTAATTGAAAAAAAAAAAGATCAAATTATCAAAATAGTAAATAATGCAACAAATAAACAGACGTTTACATTAAACGTTGTACTCTGTATTTTCAGTTGAGTAAAATTTTTCGGTACAGTCAAGAAAACATAGAGGATGTTTCAGAAATGTAAAAAAAAAACTGTATAAACAGTAAAGATCACTATTCAAGTGATACTGCTGCAGAATTGCTGTGCATTTCTAATACCATTTTTCTTAGACATTTTGTCTAAAATAATTAATAATAATTATCTGCATTAAAAAAAAAACAAACCATCCACCGTATGCGCCTTACACTGTACGTTGTGTTTCCAAGGAGAAAGCTAAGATTATTTCCCCTCCACGCGGATCTAATAAGTAGAGGGTTAAAAGGTGTTGAGGACATTTAATCTGGCTGCACACCGAGAACGACACACTATTATTCTCTCGGCGTTCTCTTCCCTAATGCACGGATGACCACGCTAACCTCCTCGCGGTAGCTGCTGTGACTAGCGTTAGCGCTTCATCACTGTTATAAAACATTCTCCCAGTCAGCCAGTTAATGATAAATACACACGCCACAACAAATCTCGCCCCCGTTTTCTGCACTACAGCAGAAAATATCTGCGTCAGATATTTTTAGTTGGACTGGATTCAGCTTTTGCGAGTGGCCTACTTGCCAGTCCTGTCTCCGAGCGGCTTTCAAAGCGCACTGGCTCTCAGTGACCCCCCCTAGAGGCTGACCTGGTCTAAAACACGCCACCATCCTTTCTAGCGAGGAGCACCGCTGCATTCAAATGGAAATCTCAGTGCTGAAGTTAGAATGGGGAGCGGGAAGGTGGTTGAGAGGAAGGCTAATTCATTATATATTTCATTTTTTAAGACTGAAAAAAAAAAAAAAGCAGAAGTTGAGCAAGGACAAACTAATGTCACAGACGGCTTCCCTCCAGCAGGCTTGCATGTGATCCCTCTGTCAGTCAGCGTACGCCGCCATGACAATCATCCGTGTCTTGGCCTCGGGAAAAGCACCAGTTAGCTGTCCTTGTAAACAGAACTCCACACTAACTCACAAAATAGACGGGAAACGCGTGGAGACGAGCTTCACCCTGTTCATCGATGGAGAAATGGTGAATCAGATTGCCTGGAAACGATGATGGAGGACGGACGATCGGTGCGAGCTTCACTTCCGTTCAGACAAATTAGTGAGCGACGAGTTCAATTGTTCATAGGTGCATTACAGCGTTTTCTTTTCCCTCAAGAGTTTTTTTTTTCTTTTTACAAAACATTGTTATACAACAAAGAGTGTATAATTACAGTTTAATGTGTATGTAATCATACATATCTAATACTTTCAGGAAGTTTTCAACTTTTTTTCGACAATTCTTTGCTCTTTTAAAAAAAAAAGTAAAATAAAAAATTAGAGTATAAGAAATAAGGCATTTTTTATTTAATTTTAGATAGATTAGTTGAATAGATAGCAAGACAGACAGACTAGATTAGACAGACAGATAGAATATAGATAGACATCTTATTAATCCTAGTGAAACATTTAGAAAACTATGGATTTTATTTTTTTGTTTTTTGATTTTAATTTGTCTTCATTCATAATTGTGATTAACACACGCTCTACACAAGTGAACTTTGTTACACTCTTTCATCGTGGAATATGACTTTTTTTTAGCTGGTTTTGTGTCAAATTACATTTCTAAAAACACACACACACACACACACACACACACACCTACACACTGTACTGTACTGTACTGTACTGCGTGTACTGTACTTACATTTACATTTAACTTCAGCTAAGCACTCAGGGCACTTAGACTCTTTTTAGCCAGTGGAACCCATATTTTAAGCAAACGTTTAGATGTTTCTCTCACCAACATGAGCCAATAAAAACAGACAAGAGATAAATAAAAAAATATGAGATTGATTTATTTGCTCCAACGTTGGTTGGAACGAAGCTTTACTCTGTTTTCGTTCGCAACTGAAACCAATTAGCACGGCTAGCACTTGTAGTGCAGAAGGTAGGTCAGCTCGGAGTAATAAAAAAGTATTGACTTTTCTCTGACTGTAAGCAGGCTGAAAGGGGTGGCGCGGCCTTGTCGTACATGAAAAGAGCTCCATTAATTTCACTTATTTCAAGAAGGGCCCCTGTCAAGTCTTAATGCGTCCAATGCACTTTTCGCATTCATACACGTCGACGTCTTAGCTCGGCTTCAGATGAAATGAGTTTACATTATTTTAGCTAGTGAGAAGTTGACGGCGTAATTCCCCCTGCACAGCTCCGCACTGGCTGCTTGGGAAATGGCAGAGGACTCTTTCATACGTGGCTACTCCGGACACACTCGGAGGGAACGCTCCTGCTGCACTGCTACATTTGTATCTTTACAATGTGTCTATTTATACAGTAAATGTGTACTTTTTCAGTTTGCGTTCTGGGGTGTTCGTTGGTAACAAAATGACAGTGTATGTTTATGTACATGTTTATTATATATGCACATTATAAATATCAAGATAAATATCACGATAAATATCAAAGTACGATATAGATAGAGTTAATAGAGTAAAAGGATAATAATGACAATGATTGTTATTAGAGAATATTAAGACAAATTATGTAAACAGAATATATTCATATTCCTCTCAGATTATTTTATAATATTGCGTGGCAAAGTACATTTTTATGTCTGCGCATGGAAAGAAAAATGTATATACCGTATATATAAATACATTAATAGCAAAAAGCAAAAAAAAAAAAAAACTCAAGTTAAAGAGTTTTCATTAACATTTTACAAAATGAAGAACATAACATAATCTTTAATATAAATAAAATACCTTCTATTTACATTTACAACATAACAAAATATAAACAAAGAAATATGTATTATGGTAATTTGCAATATATGTTACTGCTTTCTGCAATTATATATTGTTCTGCTTTCTTTCAGTCATGAAAATAATTTTTAATAGCAATAGTCATAGCATTTAATTTAAATAAACATGTCTTACATTTCGCTAAATAATTTTTACACACAGACACATGTGAATAAATTGTGATTTTGACAACAGTGATTTCTTAAAATCTTAAAACTGAAATTAAACCAGAATCTTTAGCTTAGAAATGTGCTTTTTTATTTGTTAAAATAAAATGATTTTAAATCATGAAAACACTACAATAGGATTAAAATTGTAAGTATAAATGGATTCAAAAGCAGCACCAGGTGGATTGTTTATAATGGCAAGAAACGAAGAGGCCGAGACAATTTATATCCTTGTAAATTGAATATAGTGCAGCATCCAGAGGCTCTTGGTCACTAATGCAGTCCAATTTGTGATATGAGTGTGTGTGTGTTATAGAAATATTCACATGTTATTTCCTATCCTGAGGTCAAAGGTTGCCCTACTTTTAAATGACTTATTTATTGCTCATTATGAATATTATTCACATTTAAACACACCTCATATATCACTCCGCTCCCTGTGACGCGCTGTTCTGCTAATGAATAATAAGAACCATCACATAAAGCATAGAATTATACAAGCATAATTTTTATAAAAGTTTATAAAATATAATCTAATTTCTAATGTGTTGATTTGTCTAAAAAAACATTTTAATGTTTTCATTTTATTTAAACGTTATTCTAAAATATTAAAAGTGCAAAATTACAATAATAAAAAAAAATCTTAGTTGTGCGTAATGGCAATATTTAAGACGTTGGGGATGTGTAGTTTAACCAAAAGAGTCTCAGAAAAGCAATTACCGAAGCGAAATTAAAACAGAGAAGAGGAAATGGAAGTAGAAGCTGGCAGAGTTTCTCTGGCACTAGGACGTATCAGTTTGAAAACATGATTGATGAAAGTCTAATGCGAGGTGATGGAGAAGCTCTTGCACCAAGGCATCGCCACTGTCTACACTTATTAGCCACTGTAATTAGCCCCGGTGGTTTCATTTGTTTCCATCAGTAATGATGATGCAAACATCAAAACACGAGGCCGGCAAGTCGGTGGCCACAACGTAGCCAGATGAAGGGTCACCCCTGTCGCGGGGCAATTAACCAGTGCCGTAGTTAGAGAGGCGAGGGGAAAGCGCGGAGCCCGTCTCTGCCTGTCTCGCCGCATCACTACTGTGCTGACAACACACCGCTGTGGAGTGTCACTTCACATCCTTAGCAGTTCAAATCTCTCTGACGATGCTGTTCACTGATCCTATTTTCCCCAGAATGCTTCTTGAACTCAGAACACACTCAGAACTCCCTAAAAATAATTATTTTAATTGTTTGATGAAAATCAGCTACACTATTACAATATAAATACATACACTTGTTTATCATATAATTTCTATGTAATGTTAATGTAACTTATAATATAAATATTTAATTTATAATAATTTTATTATTACAACATGGTTTATTACATTTAGAATGGTTAAAAATAGTGTACTAAAACGTACACTAGAAGCAGTTAAAAATCATATAAATGGCATCTTATTTTATAATACTTAAAAACAAAAATATTTGTACACACATATTGTAAACACAATTTTTTTTTTAATTATTTTAAACATAATCATAAACCTTTAAAAAGTCAAGTTTAAAAATTTGAAATAGGCATTTCAATGTCGATTCTACTCAAATTCATTATAAACCTGATCATATCTAAAGCAATCTGCATCTTATTATTACCTTGGTTAGAGATAAATCGCCAAACACTGCTTTATGTTTTCAAGAATCAAGAATCATCGCGTCTCAAAAGTGTGAAACAGACCAAAAAAAATAACAAAGGTATGAAAAGGAATAATTAAATCAGAGATGCACTTGGAAATTACATTATCCCTCATTATCTTCATGGAAGTAAATACAACAGAATAAAGACAGGGACTACGGAGACTTTTTAAAAAATGGTTTGCCTTTTGGTTAACTCTCAAAGAAAAAAGGGGAACATTTATCTCAAGATTCAGACAAACGACCCAGGCTTGCTAGTTAGACAGAGTAATAAGTGCCGTCTAATTTTGTCTTTAGAATCAATTTACGTTTCAGTGTCGTGGACCCTCATCAGGGGACTTTTAATTTGTCTTTTATTGGTACAGTACATTTCTTATTGTCATGCAGTTGCGAAGTTTTTCCAAATTGAATTAATCTGCAACTTATATTGAATAAAACAATTTTGAAAGAATTTCTATACAAGACATTTGTACTTATACTAACAGCGGCGCACAGAAATCTAATATCAGAATCAAGCCCATCCTGTATCCAGACATCTTACTATATGCAATCCTCAAGGGAAGGAAAAAAAAAATCACTGCCTCCAGCGCCCGTCTCTATTTGACCGGGGTTAAATGGAGGGCATCTTTTCAAGCATTTGCTTATATCTGATTCGTTTTTGTATTATTTAAAAAAAAAAAAATCAGCAGTAAGACTTTTTCCAGAGAATTAAATAAAATGTGGGAAAAAACATTTCTGTTTAGTAGACAGTTCTCTTTTTTTTTTGCTCATCGGATTGATGTCAACACATTTTTGTTCATCTGCATTTTGACATTTTTGTTAAGTATACTGTATTGTTAATTGTTTTGTTCACGGAATGTATCCAAAACATTTTTATTTAGTGGAATGTTTCTAAAACATTTGTTAATCGGAATATATTCGGTAAATATTCGGTAAAAATATTCGGTATAATCCGTAAAATAGTTTTGTTCATCGGAAGAGTTTCAAAACATTTTTGTGCATCGAAATGTTTCCAAAATAATTGCGTTCATTGGAACGTATGCAAAACATTTTCATGAGAAATGATTAACAAATTCCAGAGATCAAATCAAAACTGAGTTTTTATAGTTTCAAATAAGAATAAAAAAAAAGATGTTATGGGTAAATAGATGATGAAACTCGAAAAACCTATGCTTTTTTCAACTTATCAAACTAGTGTTTAAAAGGAAAGATAAATCCATTCAAAGCAAAAGATGGTCGATGCATTAATTAAAGGCTTGGGATGATTTCACCAAGGGTTAATTAACTCGCCACCAGATCAAAAGCAAAAAATAAAACCATACAGTGAGTTGTTGTTCCAGTAAGACTTACTGCTGTCCAGTAAAACACATCATAATGCGAAGTTAAAGAGACAATCTAACAACATTACCTAAACGGCGGTGTAATTTATTAATCGCACCATGGCTAATAATTTGTGTTTTTGTGGTAAATCTCCTTTGAGGGGAGCGATCACCCCGGAGGCTGAGGGGCTGAATCCTGTTTAGCTAAGGATCAGTGATAACACTTAAAACGCTGTCCTCTGCCACATCAATTATGTTGATCATGGGCACGTTCGTTATGCTGAGTCTTCATTACTGTCAGACAGAGCCAGTACTCGGCTCAGGCGATCACGGTGTAAATCAAGACACACTGGGCCAGATTCCAGAAGAATCCGAGGCAGGACCAATCACGTCTTCTAACCTGTGACGTGTTATGGAACAGCGCGAATCCATGCGTTGTCGACCGACTCTTCTAAGGAAACGTGCACACGTTGATTCGTTAAAATTAGATTACACGTTGTTTTTGCCTTTATTTGGGTTACAATTAAAATCCCGAGTGGAGCCGAGCCACCACAACCAATGCTAACCAAGCATACATGAGCGGTGTCAGCAGGGGCTCTCTTATTTATTTCATTCCGGAGGAGGTATTTCCAGGCAATTGCGCTGGATGCAGAGGGTAGTGCCTGCTGGTAAGAGCCAATAAAGAACTCTCATCCATGAACGGCCTTCAGCACAGACACAGTCAATTACCTAATGTGAGGACTTTGAGGTGGGTGGATTGGGTGTGGGGGGCTTTTCTCCTCATTTACTTGTGGGTATTTATTAAATTGCTGTCAAATTTGACAAATTTGCAATGCTCAGTATGGAGGTTTTTTGGAGGTGTGAGTTGATTGGATGTGTGGGCTCGGAATAAATGCCCGACCCACCCAAACACCACAGACCCCATTCCAGTCCCCAAATAATGCATTTTGGCAGCCACACATGTTCATGCTAGAAAATTGAGAACCTTTTTCCCCTGGAGGTGCTCCTTATGATCGTCACGAAAATGCTTGGTCCCATATGCCACCTGCTTGAAGGGGGTGGTGGTGTGCAAAAGACCCTCGTACTTCCTGTTCCGGCTCGCTTTTGAAATTGGATGGAAACTGTGGACACAAAGGAGCAATTAAATGTTTTTTATTTAAATAACATATACATTGCAAATTGAAAATAACACCCGTACGAATGGGGGCCTTTATATATTATCACTTGCTCTTATCATTTTTTAATTAAAATAAAAACGTGTGGTTGAAATATTTTTTCTCATAATACCAATGAGAAAAATCCTTCTGAGACTATTACCTACTTAGTAACAAATGTTGTCATGTTCAATTTATGTTCAAACTTGGCAAATAATAATAATAATAAGATAAAACAACAACTAAATGTTGCATTCAAATACATCCATTGTACAGGAGATGGTAAAAAGATTGTATATGAGAATGTTAATCAGGTAACTCCCTTCCAGTTTTAATTTAAAAATGTTTGGTTTTAAAATTGAATTTTACAAGAACAAATCATGAGGTTAAACTTACAGTACAATTTATTTAATAATTCTGTATTTATGCAGAACATGCCTGTTTTTAAATATCAGTATGTCACATCATCTTTCCTCACCTGCACTTTTCACTTTATTTCAAATCATATTAAACCCCAAACTGATTATACATTTTTTTGATGTCTTGTGATTGTACCAACAATGCTGCGTGACGTTGTGCACACTTTTGGTTGAAATAACAGTTACTTAGGAAAAATGCCAGATGTTAATTACAGTGAGGTTGATTTTGTAAATTGTACCCAGGACACTTTGCCTGGAGAAAGATTTATCCAGTGCAGTACAAGAGGTGTCTGCGAGAGGCTGGGTAAATGTCCGCTGGGCTTTGGTTTGGCTCGTCACAAAGCAAACAACCAACCAACAACCTTGGCACTTTTTGTGAGCACACAAAAAAAAGGTTCCACATATTTTAAATGTTAGAATCAGAAAGTAAAAGTAAAACCCTGTTGCTTTAAATTTTTTTATTATCATTTATTATAAAAAAAATTAAAATAAAAAGCATTGTTTCTAATTTCAATCTAATTTCAATTCTTAATATTAGCATTTGATTAAGAAACACAATCTGTTTCTTTGTCTTAGTTACGGTTGATGAAAGTTTAATAAAATAGACAGTCACATTGTTGAATTTTAAAAATCGCTGTTTGTGCCGTAATCATGTTGACGAGATAATTTGGCTGCTTTCGAAAAAAAATATTGTAAATTTGATAATTTACAGAAATACACAAGTTATTTTTTTTTTGTTACTTTATTTTTTAAATTAATTTTTTCCACTTTTCATTCTATTTAACACACCCGATACCAACTAATGCTAAACTTTTATGCAAAGCTATATATAAATACTCATATTTGTTATATAAGTGACAAGGCCGTTTGAAACAAGATCATCAGAGGGCTTCTTCTGTCACTAAAGTTCCACATAAGCAATAATCCCAGATAAAGCTCGGCTGAAACAAGCCAAAAAAGGGTGACACGAAACCCCTCACTGGCCCTTTAAATAATGGCCCAATCTCCCACAGACACTCTTATCCACTAGAGACACCATCCTCCCTACAAGACAGATTACAGTGCAACCCATGCTAATGTGCACATGGGACGGACATCACCGAGCAAAAATTAATGTGGCCCCAATGTCCCAGAATACACAATGCTTCTGCTGCTTGCCGGCTGTTTCACTTACTGCTTTCATCGCGGCTGAATTGCATTTTAATAGGGTAGTTTTTATTCATTGAAACCCATTAAGAAAATTTTGACTTCTCGCTGGGGATCTTTTGGCAGTGCAGACCAATGCCCAGTGTCAACACCCTATGAGCCCACCAAACAGGAAAAGAAGTCTGAGGAAGCAGGTGTAGGGAAATGACAAAAAGGTGTACAAAATACAGCCGCACGCAGTAATGGCAGGGTTCAATCCATTTAGTTGTTGTTTTGACAATCAGGAATAAAGTGTTATGTTTAAAACAGCCTTTAATTTACTCATTTGTGACACATTGAGTTTTTCACTAACTGTACTGAGTAACAAATACACTTATTGAACATGGCATGAAAGTACATTCGAGAGATGGTCTCATGCACATTTTTTCAGTTTTGTAATAAAATTGCTTTATGTCTACCGGACTTTGCCAATTATAAACTATATTGTTATCTTGGACAGGGCACAATCATAAGGCTACATAACACTGTCTTCTACTGAATGTAAAATAAAATACAAGTAAAAGGTACATTTTGTTATTTTGGGATGTTAATTTCTTCTACTGTAGTTAGTTTGGTGAAAGTAATATAGAAGAAATGTAACATATTACAAATCTGATACAATATTATTGTAATGTCACATTACTTTTTACAAACATTAATACGCAATGTGTACTGTATTACAATTTTGAAGTAACTTGCACAACACTGAACATAAACACTTCAATAGTGGCTTATGAATAAACAAATTATTTGAACTGGTTCTGATGGTCCGTGCTGAGATGTGTCAGGAGTATTGACTCATTTGAGAATTATAGTTTCATAACTGAAAAGTCAAAAAAGTTATAGGCAGAATCTATAGACATGATTTCCATCCCATATTTAAGTTTATTATTGGCACTTAAAATCAGTAATTTTTTCAAGAAGGTTTTTTCCTTGAACCTAGTCTGAAACTAAAAAGTGCAAGTCTGTGCAATA
This sequence comes from Paedocypris sp. Pulau Singkep, assembly GCA_017309775.1. Classification (NCBI taxonomy): domain Eukaryota; kingdom Metazoa; phylum Chordata; class Actinopteri; order Cypriniformes; genus Paedocypris; species Paedocypris sp. Pulau Singkep. The sequence continues at coordinate 4,634,315 of MU204241.1, forward strand.
TTGAGAGGTAAACACACACTTCCGCCCAGAACGAAAGTACAAATTGTACAACTACAGGGGGGATTCTAACCCTTCAGGCTCAGAACCCCAATAATGTTTGTCCCATCTTAAAACGTCTTTCCAGTTAAAACACTGCATAATCCAATGAGATTAGCCAGCAAGAGCTGTTTTTTTCTATAACTCACAATAATCCATCCAAGTATTATCATCATCAGAGACTATGGAGACATCACTAGGCTTGAAATTAAACTGCCAATAAAGAAATTAAAAAAACGGAGCCACAACACATTGGTGGCGCTTTGAAATATCCGGACAAAATTAGCAAGAAGCGAAAGTGGGATCCTGGATCAAAAAGTGTGTAATCATGCTTCAGCAATGCCCCGCAGTCACCACACGTATAATACGATTTCCACAGTAACCACCTCTCCTATTACAGCCTGTTTGGGGTATTCAGTGTTAATGGGGTTAACTCATTTACCGTTCAAAGTTTTAGCAAACAGTGGGGTGGGGGGATGGGTGGTTGAGAAAGCTCGTAATTAATATAAAAATGGAAGGGTTTTCAAACAAAGATGGGACTGTTCAAGATCCGTAGCTGGAAAAAAAAAAATTATTACGCTAATCCACTGGAATAATTATGTACTGTCGGCAGATAATACCGTCTCTGTTCGATGGAACGGCAACAAAGACTGGCTGTTTTGACCAGTTTTGCTATCTGCTGGCAATTAACCACCTGTAATCCTTACAGACGTTACAACTGATACATTTAAAAAAAAAAAAACATGTAAATGGTTCGTCAAAATGCTCTTTCTGGGAATTATCAATCCATACACCCATGCACATCAATCTGAGACACTTAAAAACTGTTATTCATCCATCCATCCATAGTATCTTTCCAGAGTTTGTATCTATATATCCATCAAATTCATGGTATCTATAATATATTCATTCATCCATCTTTCTATACATCCATTTTTCATTCATCTATAGTATCTATTTGTTTAATCAATGTATAGTATTTATCTATCCATTCATTAATTTCCTAGTATATCTCTATTATTCATCCATCAATTATCCCTTTGCCTGTCTGTCCATCTCTCCATCCCATAATCATTGGTCAATCATCACAGTTTTGGCAATGAATTACATGACGTTTAGGAAAACAAAAGGAAAGCACATCTAAGAATATCCAACACGATGCTTTCAGTGGGTCTTAAGTGTGTTAATACTATACGGCGCCACTTTACATCTTCAGACAGCCACACAATAGATTTACACTACATTATCAATAGCTGATTAATGCCACAGTTATACATTCCATAGACTCGATGAAGCTTCAGATCAATACACCAAATGCGTTTCACACACAATCTGTGTGTGTGTGAGTGTGTGTGTGACACATACGTCTGGTCGATGACGCGAGTCCTCCACTCCTGGCGTCTGAGCTCCTCTCTGGCCTCCTCCAGGGCAGTGATGGATGTGGCCACGCGCAGACTCGGCTCCAGGGGTCTGTGCCGCTGCCGCTGCACCTCCAGAGCCGGGCGAAAGGGCCCCTGACAGGTACGAAGGATAAGGTAAATGTTTTATTGCCCAAACCTGCCTGCCTTTTACTGATGAGGCCCCTGTGGACGGCCAACTAGACCCTCAAAAGACCCCGTCTTTTCATCTAAGACATTAAGACATCTGACCAGTGATAATGATGGTACACTGACCATGAAGTGATGGCTTTGTAAAAACTTCAGATTTATTTAGAAAATAAACTCTAGACTACCAAAGACACTATAATGAATCCACATTATTTTCGTGACAAAATTTTTTTTGACTATAAAACATAGATTTAATACAGTAGATTTAGGTCAAGACTTTATTTTCACCTAACTAAAACTAATCTCAAAACAGTGGTGATGGTCAAGATATATTTGAAATATATTTGTGTGTGTGTGTGTGTATGTGTGTGTGTGTGTGTGTTTTAACGCTATTTTTGCCATTTACCTGCAAATAAATGCCAAATGAAATTAATAATTATAATTATAATATTAATACAATTATAATTATAAAATAATAATTATTCATATTTTGTAGATTGCGATGAAACATTTTGAACAGGATGATACTTATCTAAAAAATATACTGAATATGATCCATATAATCTGTAGAAATTATGTTGTTGTGTGTAAATCAGTTTTTTATCCAAGTGTGAAACCTTTTTTTTTGTGACGGATAATGTGCATCCAACATATACAAAAAAAATCGTAAAGTTGCAAACGCAATTTATTCTTTGCAAAAATCACGTATCACAAATTCCTAAACTTCTGGACCTAAAAGAAGAAAACCAGGGCAGTAGTTGGAGTTTTGCATGCAAAAGTTCACCGTGCTAGTTTAAATGTAACCTTCAGATGCTTTTAATTCATGCCTAGGCAACACGATGTCCTTGTTACTATCAAGACCAGATCAGCAGATGGCACTGACCAATCCCCTCACTTCCCCTAACAATACACATAATCAATCTATCACTCGCCGATGCTTATCACACAGGGAGAGATGCCCGGGGAGGGGGGCTCCACCCCGGACCACAATAATTGATAGAATAAGGTGCGAGGGAAAGGGGGAAAAAAAGAGGATGAAGGTTGGCGGCTTGTTCTAGGGTCTCAGTAAGGGCAAAATGTAGATAAATAATGCATCTTCATCTACTGCACATTCTGGGAAAGATAGTGGTGGTGGGCTTTTTTATGAATTTCCACTAAACGGGCCCAGCTGGGGTAAAACGCCGGCCCAGGCTCTAATAAAAAGAAATGACTCACGCTTCATTTCTGCTCACTTATGTTTTACATTAATAGAAACCAATAATAAGAACCAGTTACCATAAAAGTCATGGACCGTAAATAACACAAATGGCAAATACGTATCATCAAATCTGCCTCACAGCTGGACAAGATGACATGCTAGATTTGGAAGTACTTAAAGATATTCTTTATCGGGGCACCTTTACATGATGCGGTATTCCCTTGCTGAGAGCCCTTTAATGGGATCCATGGAATGAAGGGGCTTGGGTTGACAGCCATGCTTATCACCCCTTATCTGGCCGTCTAACTGCTTTGTCGGTATCCAGGCGAGAAGAAAAGCACGTTTAATGATATTATTCCATTTTGCCGCAAGTTTTTTCCACAATGATCTCATAGTGCTAATAAATCCTGGCTTTAATCATAGTTAGCGGAGAATCTCTTTTGTTAATTGTCACTGCACTCTGTCATCTCTATGTGGAGCCACTTTATTGGAACAATCTAGAATGATGCTGATGATTACAAAAATGTTCCCTAAGAATTTCGCCCCCTTGCTGATTCTTATAAATAATAATAGCTAAAAATACTCTTTAAGCACACGATGTTTATTCAAATCTGGATCAAAACTACTCAAGTAGAAACTGCATATTATAGCTGCCTATAGGGTTACATTTTTTGCAATTTCTTCCAATTCTTTTGTTGTTGAGTGTGTTTGTATTTTATTAAGTAATGATGACTTATATGCTTTTTAGCATTAAACACATCTGACATACATAAATTTGAACATTTCATGATTGTGGATCTACGTATAACTTATATATAAGCTTAATTATAATCTGTAAAGTATAAATCTATAAAAATCCCCAAGTAAAAAACACAAAATAAATTACAAATAAGGTTTAAATTCTATTTTCATGGCCTAAAGCTACAGGACTTAAATGACTCGGCCCTTCCAGTAACTCATCACTTTGTTATTTCAGGAAAGATATTAATACAAAGCCTCAACCTGTGGTGTTTTGAGAATCGGTGGTAGACGTTCTCGGCCCGGAATTAGATGAGAAGCCCCTATAAGCCTCTTCTCCTCATGCACTGATCGCACCAGAAGTGGTTTAATTTCTCTCATTCTCAGCTCCATCTCATCAGGCTCCTTCCTGAATGGTGAATTGAAAATACCTGGACACTGAAATAATAAAAGAAAACAAACACACACGTAACTACTTCAGAAAGTCCATTCAACTCCGTTTCTCGATACGCACAGCAGGCAGGGAAAGCCACAGAGAACATCCTGACACCTACTGCAGGACATTATTCCCATTGAAGGACTTCTTTGTAGTAGCTACAAGGTTTTTTTTTTTTTTTTTTGGGAAAATGCAAAAAATACAGCTAAGTCTTTTGGTTTTCATCAACTACAAAAAAAAAACAACAACAAAAAAAACACACGCAAAAAAAATTAACAACAAACGCTTTATTCAGTCAACCACATAAAAACAATTACACTTATCACTTCCCCTGAATGGACACACATCCATCACACTGGCGTGTCTCATGGGTGCTGGCAAACGGAGCCTCTGATCATACTTCCAAGATAATTCATCTCATAATTCCAGTTGAGTATTTGTTTGAGTAACTTTGGCGAGTTAGACACTCTGTTAAGCCTTGGTTTGTGTGGCTTTTGGTGTCACGTGGTGGGAGGTACACCACAAACTCCGAGCTTGCCTCGGACATACAGGAAAAGAGCAATGATGTTGACCCTCGTACAAAGGAACTACATCTATGTCAGCACAGGCACTTTTGTCCAGCAGAATTTTCTCTGGTTAACGATGAACCATGGGAGACCCATCCATTTCACAAAGACAAGGTCAGACTGTGGGAACATAAGTTGCCCGGCACTGAGACACAGTGAGCGAGAATGAGAAAAGCAGCGAGTGCGAGAGTGTTTCACTAAAAAGGAGTTAAAGAAATAACAAAAAAACAGTCATTACCTCTATTTAATCTAACTTTTAAAAAAAAGTCATAATATTAATTTAGTTAGAATTTCTAATATTATTTACACTAGCGAAATTACTTATAATAATAACATTTTGATGGCCATAATACTTGAGCATTTTTTATTTGGATTGTATTTTTAAAGTTCAATAACTTATGACTATAATATCTATCTATTACTTTAACTTATAGTACTACTAAATATACGTTTAATAATACATATAGCTACACATTTAATTAGTTAATATTTATAATATACCTTTTATAATTATTAAATTATATTATATTAAATAAGTTCTATTAGTAAAATTAGTAATACCGGTAGTTTTATATTATAATAATACATTTTTTGATTATAAAACTTTTATTAAAAGTTTAATATTATTGTTATTAAATAGATAACTAGTTATTTATTATCTGATATTTATACAATATTTTAGTATAAAAGCTTATTTTAACATGATGAAAGTTTAAAAGTTTAAACTTGTTATTTATGTTATGTGTTAACTTAAATGCACAAGTTATAACACACACATCACATTGATGTGTGTGTGTGTGTGTGTGTAAAATTCCTTTTATTAAAAAAACATTTCATTTTCATATCTGCTAATTTGGAATTCTGCAAAATGTGTGATAAAAACCTTCATAATAAAATAATAACAAAAAAAAAAGAAATCAATCCAAACTCCTCTCCATCTCTCGTCCTCCTCTGAAGCATCTGTTGTCCATTAGCTGTTAGCTAAAGTGCATTATTTCTGGATTTGCTCACTCAGACTGCAGGCGGCTGGCAGTGATGTCCTATTGCCCTGCTTGTGGTACGGCTGGCACTGAACTTCCAGTGATCGGAGCAGAAACGTGCCATGTGGTACCGCACGAGTGTACGATGGCCATAAAAGCATGACGGGGAGCGCAGCAAATGAAATATCTGCTCGCCCTGCACTGATGCTGAATCAACAATGGCCAGGCACTTTGTCATAATTATCAAGACACATTAGAACCAGAGGCATTCCTGGAAAGAATCGAGCATCACGAGGCGACATCATTCTAAAATACTTCACATATATTTTGCTGTTAGACACACTGTTCATTCCCCGGGTGAAAATAATGACTGTTTTTATGCATGGTTCACTTTAACCTTACTGGGTTAACACTGACCTGTTTTGTGCTCAGCATGAAGTGAAATCTGTGAGCTTGGATGGTTTTCTCTATTTCTTCCTTCTTCAGTGCAGTCCGTTCTTGTTCTTCTCTCTGGCGGTCTGCAAAGACTTCCAGTTTTTTTCTATGAAAAAAGGGAAAACTTTAGCTCAAAAAATATCCTCACTCTGTTTTAACATTCCAATTTTCAAGAGAGGAAATGTATACTAGGACATTGTGAATCGCATATGTATTGTGTGACGTGTATCAGGATATTTACATCATTTTATTGCATGAAAAATGTTTTTTTAGGAAATTTTAATTTAAAGTGTGTTGGAAAAAGTTCAAGATTTTATGATTCAAGTTTGAGGTCAGATGCTTCTGTAAAGTTAGTATGTTCTCCCTGCATTTCGTGTCTCCGGTTTCCTCTGACAGTCCAAAGACATGTGTTGAAGGGAATTGGAGTTTGAAAAATTGTCCATAGATTTGAATGTGTGTCACGCTCTATGATTGGTTTGCCACCAAACCAGGGGGTGTGTCCTGTCTTCAGACCCAGAGTTAGCAACTTAGAGACAGTTTAAAAAAAAAAAAAAAAAAAAAAAAAAAAAAAAGTGAAATGGGGCTTACATTTCAAATCAAAACAGTTCAGAAAAAGTACTTTAAAGTATTTAGAACCAATCAGACAAGCATGATTTCAAACCCCATCGCGGTCTGTGACCTTTGCAGACCTATATCCCACACGTGTTATTAATTGCACTGTAGTGAAGAAAAGCCAAATAGATTTGTAACCAGGGACGGGCATCTCTATCTGTGTCTAAGAGAAGGCTGGGTAACACACAAACCTCATTAGTGCTGATGGCCCAGCAGGGAGACATGGAGCAGCTAACACACATGACCTTTGCGTGTCCTTACACAACACACAGCAATAAAAACTTGCGTCCACTCAATTGCATCCACTTACTTCAGAGCTCACCGGGCACTAATAATCCCAAACTATCAACAGTTAGGAATCGACAAACCATTATTAAAGGATAATGTTTATTACCACACACTTTAGCTGAGTCGACATGCCAACGTCAAACTAACTTAGTCGAGCTGGACTTCTAGTAAACGTTGTATCATCCAAAAGTAGAAATATCGTAATGGCTGAAATGGAAATGTCATATCAAAAAAATGACAACAGTATAAAGGAAAGAACGGACCACCGACTGTGATGATTGTCTGGAAAACTCTAGATGATTAATTACCAGAGTTTATACGTTTTTAAGCCCGAAACATCAGACATTTCCTCGTGCCGTTTTAAACGAATGCCGCAATTTGTGTGATTAAGCATATGCATTCCGAGGCCTGCACATTCCAAGTCCTTGCTTGATAAAAGACCTGCCCTCAATACGAAGAAATGTTTGTACGGAAAAAAAAATAATAAATAAAGCCTGCGGTTACGGAGCGATGTCCTTGAAGAGGACACAGACGAGGGAAAGTAGCCTAAGCAATGGGAGTCCATAAATTCCCCGCGTTCTTCCAAAGAGTTAAAGATTTGCCATGCTCAAACATTACAGAGGGAAATTTATCTGATTATGGCAGTAATAATTACCCAGCTGTTTATTACAGATAGAGAAATAATTCATGCAGGCAACAGGCCACGGTGGCAATGACACTCCACATTTGGTAAATATGCAAGCCGCTCGGTTCTAATTACTCAAGCCCAGAGGAAGCCCTTATTAAGTGGTGGAACTTAAAGTGTCTTCTTGACAAGTGATAAATTGTTACATTGCACAAACTCTTGCTGTGGAATTGCCGCGGTGAACCCGGGTCCTGACTTCATTAAGGTATGCAGAGAAGGACAACTGAATGAAGATGGACACTGGAGCGTAGTGGGTCTTGTCGTCAAGCGCGGAGCTAATGAAAAGGCTCCGATGCTTTGGCGATGGGAGGGGTGCGGATCCTTCACCCCCGGCAGAAGACAGGAGGAAGAAGGCCCGTCCTGACGCCAGCCGCCACCGGCCTCCTTTCATTGGCATGCCGAGCTAGTCGGCTTGTGCTAAATGGGAACCATTAGGAAATTTTTGAATAATTTATTCATGTGCCGGAGCTGTACGGATTAAAATCCTGGCACTGAGACCTTCGAGGGGTGACTAATCAGTCAGTGGGTGATCCTGTGCCCAACACGGAACAGATTGTCAGAATCAGCAGCGTGATCTTTCACTTTGCATCTCTGACTGATTCCAACAGAACGGCTGCAGAAACACGGAATTGTTGGAGACAGACGGAAAGAGGGAAGCGGATTACTGTGGCTTTTAGGAAAGGCATCTTTGCTTTTATGGCATATTTGCCGGGTTATGTATTATATCGGGATTTATTTTATTTCAGAGCTGGCCAACCAAATCACCTGAGTCACAAAGCATATGAAAATAAATATGGATGTTTAAAATTAGTCCAGTTGCCAAAACATTAGACGATAAATTAAAGATCAATCATCACCATTCTTGCTGATTTTGTTAGTTCGGCATCTGCAATTGTTTTTCGGAAAATAGTTCATGAAATGTTATGGTCGAGATTTGTCCATGCCATTTACATTTCTCTTTAGCACATTTGAAAAGTTTAGCAGTAAACTCTGCTGCAGAATTTTCTCAAAATGTGTCCTTCAGTGTCGTCTCTGACTGAACGTTACTCTAATAATAACGTACAGTCAATAATCAAAAATGGCCCGGAGGATGTAGAGCACTGCTGTACACTGTAGTATTCATTATACATTTTAAACACACTTCATCTTATTGTATTAATGTATAATGTATATTACAGTATATTGTCTTTTCTTTGTTATTTTCTGATTCTTTAAAAATGTTTACATTGTGGAATAAATGAATGCGACTTATAATACTTAAGATGTGTGTCAGTCAGAAAACAACACATTTTAACAGAGCAGCTCACCTTTTTATATTCATGTTTTATAGTGTTTAGTATGTTAATGTACAATTTAATTTCTTAATTTTTTCGTTGGGTGGCACAATGGGTAGTGCTGTCACCTCAAAAGAAAGACCATATTAAGGCTTGAGTTGATGAGTTAAAGTGTTCTCTGGGTCTCCACATTCCTCCCAGTCCAAAAACAAGCGATTGAAATGAATTGGCATAGTGTTATGGCCACAGTTTAGTTGTCTAGGGTTTGACTATAGGCGTGAGTGTGTGAATGTGTGTCCAGCTCTGTGATTGGAGAATGTGTCCAGAGTGTGTATCCTGAGAAATGGAGCAAGCAGTAGAAAATGTGCGTATGGATGGTCAGTTATTCATTACATTGTACTTTGATTCTGTGTCCTTATTTTACATGTACGTTTCGACTATGTATTAGAGAGAAGCACAATTTAGCTTCTGTAAGAGTCCAGAATTGAACATAAATAGTTGACTTAGAGTTGTGTAACATCTACTGGCCAAACACTGTAAAATCACTTGGTTCTCAAAATGAGCAAGACCCATAAAGTCCCACCAGATGTGTTTAGATCTGAGCAATATGTCAGTCAGAGACGAGAAAGTTCCATTAGATGAAAATGTTCTCACTTTAAGTGAGGTTGGAATAGCAGAACGGCAGGAGGGGGAAGAGCTGTGGGAGCCAGTGATCCAAGGAGCACTTAACAGATTTACATTTAATTTTAGCTAGACCCTTAAGATATTTTCCCCACAAAATATATTGGTCACATTAAAAAAGTGACTTCATTTTTATCAAAAGTAAAAGATGGAATCTTTCTTCGGCCTGAAGCAGGAACGGTGTTATAAATGTGCAATCACATGCAAATCAGAGGCTAATTTAGAATTTCATAAAGTTATTAATTTCCATGTAACCAGAGGCAATTTATGCATGGCATGCTACTAATGTATGTCTGAAAATTTTGTACGTTATTCATTTGTCTTTGCAATTTCAAACTCTGTTAAAACCAATTTAATTGTCATGTTCAAATAGTAGTCATTCATAATTCAAAATGAATAATGTGGCCATTAAAGGAGCTTTATTCAGTTAAGCAAGGAAATAAAAAACAAAGCAAGTGTGTGTGAGTCTGTGTGTGTGCTTGATAATATCTGTTCTCACCTGATTTGCTCATTCTCTCTTTTCAATCCTTCCAGATATTTCTTACGAGCATAAAAATTGTGTATGTACTTTCTTACATAAAATCCTCTAAATCTCTGCTGGATCTGCACAAAAGAATTTCAGTTTGAATTTTACAAGTCATATAATAGTTATACAGCCTAGTAAAATGATCTGAAACCTTCTGGTGGCTCAATTAGTGAAGCAAAACTTCACTAAAAGTTTTGTGTTTAAATCTCAGATAAAAAACAGGTACTGCAATATAAATCTCTTTATACGAAAGGTCAGAAAAACAAATATGAAGTGCAAATTTTCATTTAAAAGTCCCAGTTGCTTCACGCTTAAAGTTGCTGTCACATGAAGAAGAAAAGTCCAAGCTTGTGCCACTATATGGGCCGAGGGACAGACGTCCTTCAGGCTAATCAGAGGCTTAAAAAAAGAAAAAAAGAATAAGGCCAAAGCAAAACAAGAATTGCCATTGATCAGTGGTCAATAGATAATTTTAAATAAAGTAATTGCTGGCTCGGATTCCCAGTTCTTTGTGACCTCTCATACTGGTGGAATCAATGACGCATATTGCTCAATTAGACCTAATACTAATCAGGTCTGCCTTGTAAACACAGATTCCTGGTGAATGACGAACAAGCTGGCTTTTGGTAAAGAGCATAAAGTATTGACAGGAGTGTAATTCATAATGTACATTAGCTTCTTTAATAAGTGTTAAAGTTTGGGTAAGAACGGCAAAATATTAGGATCGATTCAATCTAAACTTAAGGATTCTAGGCAAAGTTTGCATGAACTGATATTGTTAGGCATACAATAATTAACTCTTCGAACCTGGAATACATATTTTTGCTTTTTATTTAATTCAAATATGTTTTTAATGAAAAATCATTTAATTGTAATATGAAAAACTATTTTAATCACATATTTGTTATAATGTACGTAGTTTATAGTGGAAAATGTATAGTTACAATACAGGTGCTTCCTCGACGCATTACCCTATTGTTTAAGAGGGGCCATAAAAGCTGTCGATCTCTGCAGCTTCTGTTTTTAGTCTGCGCGGTGACGCGACCTTTAGTCTCATATTATGTGACCCCTGAAAAAAGGTCATGCTTCATATTTCAAATTACACTCACAAAACAGAACTGGATAGTGAACACTAGGGTGGGTCGTGGAATTGAATGTTACATTTGCTATTAAATCACTTCCTCGGATGTCTTAACATCAGTAGGAATACATATTCCTCCAATAGCAACGATCCTTCAATATGCTATGAAATTTTGTAAGACTTGTAAAGTTCTTTAAAGGTTTCACACTAGGGATCAGCAGATGTAAAACTAAAGTTTCTCTGCATACCAATGGCTCTATAAAAAGTGCCATTATATCACTCAAATCTAGACACGGTTAATTTATGGGCTGTGAAACCAAAAGTACTGACAGCACTATGCTTTTAACTCAATAGACAGAGTTGTAATTTACATTATTTTATATAATTCTATTTTGTTTTATAAATTACATAATATATACATTAATTATGAAATCTACTTTGTATTTGATGGTAATCAGCACCGTAAACCCATCTTACAAGTCTCAAAACTCAAATGAAACGTTGACTTCACAATAGTGAAATATTTACCTTGACAGCCATCTTATTGTAGAAATTCATCTTCATGATAAAATATGCTGTCTGCAAGAGAGGGAGAAAACATTATGTTACAGCCACTTTGACTAGCTCTCTGATGTTTCCCCAACATGCAAAGAATCTTTATACATAATACATAAAAGTCATGGAGACACCGCGGCTGATAAGAGGGTGGAGTGGCAAGTAGACTTTGTATTGAAGGGGTGTCCCTGTTCTTAATACATAATGCAGACATGGGTTGGAAAATCTATGAAAGTCACTCTGGTAAGTAATGGAGATGTATGAAGGAAAAACACTCTCCGCTGGGTTTGATAATCAATGGAATTACACTGAGGATGGAGCGACTTCTAACATTGAAGTTTATTTACAAGATACAAATGAATTCATTGACTGGGGAAACAAAACCCCCAAAATATGCACGTGTACTGTGTACTCATACAGTGTGTATATATCCCCATGATTAGATTATGTAAATATTCTATTTGCGTATAGTCAATGTGTATGTGTTCTAGTATCTGTCCTAATATATACAATAATACATGTATTTATAAATTAATTGCTTAAAACTACACATCATTTTGTGAGACTGATCTTACCTTTAGCATTCCTCTTAACTTCTCTCTTGCAGAAAATCCACGCCAGAGTTTTTGTATTAAAGTCGCATTTTTGTGCAGATGACTGTAGTGGTGCAAAATAAAAAAGCAGCATGTTATTCAGAAGTCTTAACAATATTTAGAATTATTTGACAATGTTTGGCAATATTTTTGTAATAATTAAATCAGTTGAATATTATATGGTCTCCCAGCAGGTTTTATCTTGTTCCCTGACAGACTAGGCCTTACTTAGTCGACTGGTCATGTGCTTTTATATTTAACCATCCTCTAAATGTATTTCTGTGAACATTCTGAACTCAACACAACCATCAATTTTCAAAAGGCCATTTATTATTCCAAAAAAATCAATGATCACGCGAACGGTGGCAACCCCGGAGTTGCACTCAAGAAGCCCAGATTGAGTCTAATTAGCCACTTAACAC
>MU204241.1:4647067-4682619 GCA_017309775.1 Paedocypris sp. Pulau Singkep
TTTTTTTTTTTTTTTTTTTTTTTTTTTTTTTTTTTTTTTTTTTTTTTTTTTTTTTTTTTCCTTTTCTTTTTTTTTTTCTTTTAACCTTTTGGCATTCTACTTCTGTGTTAATGTTGCTATTTATAGCTTACTTTTGTTTTAATACTTGTTTTAATAATTTAATACTATATATAATTAAAATGTATATTTTTATACAGAAGTTTATCAAAAACTATTTTCATTTTAGTGTTTACTGTACTTTATTTTTAGCAGGACACGAAAGGACATTGTATTGTATTGTATTGATTTTTATTATGATTGACTATAATAATAATAATAGTAATAATAATAATAATAATAATAATAATAATAATAATAATAATAATAATAATAATAATGTTTAAATCAACATTCATATATACTGTTATGTGTGTTAGGCAATTTGCTTGAACTAATCAAAAATGTTATAATGAAAGTATATTTAAATGTTAACAATTAGGCAAACATAAAATATATAATGATATTCATATACAAATATAAACAACTACTAGCACGAATTATTCTTGTCTCGGAATCGCAATAATGCCCCAAGTTTTGTTTTACGTATTAGTATTTTGATAACAGTAATCTGACTGAATAAACTCGAAGACTGGATTTCTGAATGAATAAGCACCGGATGCTTTATGAATCTAGAAATAAATAGGACGATTTTAAAAGAAAGAAATCTTACCTCAAGTATGCTCTTAATTGTATACCCCGAAACCAACTTTGGATTTTGACTGCGGCATCGTTTTCTTTCTGTCGGTTTTCTTCAGCAAGTCTGAACGACAAGGAACAGCGCGTTTACGATCGATTTGGAATTTATGTACGATAAATGATAGAAAACGGCATCAGTCGCGTAAATGCCGCTATTTCATACTTGTCTACGCGTTACACGATACTTTTAAACGGATTCGTTGTTGCCATGCAAATAATCAACAAATCCTGACACTCAACACACATGCACAGCGTGATTAGCGAATTTGACTATTTTTTATTTTATACAAACCTGTTTCTGATATAATACTGTTCTTTTACAGTTTCAATCTGATTAAGAAATTCCTGAAGTCTGGCCATGTTTCCGAAAGCAAAGGTGTGACTATGACAACGGAAGAAACCATCTCGCGGGGGGATGCAGGTGCATAACAGGAAGTGGACTGAACACGTGCCAGGGAAGTCTAGAAACTGGGCGGGGCAATAAAACTACTGCAACTTATTTTCCGCTTGTTTCGTTTGTAAGTTCCTAAATGTTCTTCTCTTCAGTTTATCGATTCTACTGTAAATCTGTAAGTTAATGTGCTGTGTTGTGCATCAAAATGTAAACTTAAAGTTAATTGTTTGCTATTTTTACGTTGTGGGAAAGCGATTAGTTTTTCTGATATTGTTTGGGAAGCATTTATCAATGTGTTTGTGTAATGTAATATATATATATATATATATATATATATATATATATATATATATATATATATATATATATATATATTATACTATGTATACTATGTTTTCAGAAGATTTATTGTTGTGGTGTATTGCATGTATGGAAATGACTTGCTTTCAAAAAGGCATGTTTCTGATTAAAGCTTCCAAACATTTAGAGTTTTACTTCAAATATTTTTTTAAAGATGCATTAGATTTTTTCCAAAGGGGAGAATCTTAAGCAAAATAAAAAATGCATACAACTAAATGATTTCTAAAGCATTTTTCTGTTTTTCTTGCTCCCCATTCGATGTGATCTAGGCAGATTCACGATGTCCGACAAGAAAGCCGCACACAGACACTGACCAATTTGCTCTCCAGCCGCAGCAGAGCGAGGCGCTAAAAAATATGGGCAGAGGAGTGACCCTGTGGCTGTGTCGCCCATCCATCCGAACCTGGTGGTGGGCTGGCCACCATGGTAATTGCCTGCGAAACTGTGTTATGACAAGCCAGACGGGTGTAAGCCATCATTCTAACAGCGCGGTGATGAGGTGTCACCTGGAGAGAGCTGTGGAGAGCCCACATGTTTACACGGAGCCAGGTGACCCAGTTTTGCCCTGCACTAGACCACCACTACATTCTTCACACTGGTTCCACTTCTTTAGAACTTTTGCATGAAATGCAAAATATTCTCTATTTTTGCTACTGAGAAATACAACGCATATAACTAAGTAAAATCCTTGTAGCAGGATTTAAACTTTTAAATATTTGTAACATTTAAACGTTTGTAACCTTGTAACATTTGAAACCTTGTAACGTTTAAACCTTTTTAAATGTACAGTTTGTCGTCCAAGTAATTCGGTCTTTCTTTCTTTCTTGCCCTCTTTGTCTCTTTCTTTCTTTCTTTCTCTGTTTGTCTTTTTCTCTATACTCCAACTGTTTCTCTCTCTCTCTCTCTCTCTCTCTCTCTCTCTCTCTCTCTCTCTCTCTCTCTCTCTTTCTTTTCTCAGTCTCTCTTGCCTTAATAAAAACATGTTTTTTTTTAAGTTTAGCAAAAAAGAGCAGATAAATAAAAAAGTGTTGACCATGAATTACAATATTGTTTTTGTAAATAGAGAAAACAAAAACATGCAAAAAGAAATATACAGTAAAAACATCATTTGAATTGTGTTTTAGGCATTGGAGATATTATCACGTCCATATTTCTGAAGAAACCACAAACGTGTTTTTTGTTTCTACCAAACTATTTTAAATTTGAAGTTCAAATCACTTGATTATGATATACACGTATGCTTTAAAAACATGAATCATTTTGCGCTTTGGCGTTTGATTTATTTATTGTTACTGCAGTCGCTGGCAATCACATGCTTGCAGACTCACACCTTGGGCGAATCCTGTCTTGTTTTCCCCTTTCTTCAAAGTTACAGCCACATCATTTCAATGACGGCTTTATTATTTTTGGATGATCTCGCCCCCCACCCCCCTCTCCCCTTCTTCGTTATTCGTAAAGGATAAAAGTGTGACTGTTCCGGTGCTGGAGAAAATCATATTTTTATTAGCTGGCCTTTATCTGGGGAAAAAGGTAATGAAGTGAGTATTGTGTATGATGGTTTAATCTGGAGGTGTTCTATCATTATTTGCCGTGTGGTTCCACTGAGACAGCGGTAATCCATTAAGAAGGGGGCTGATCCTGTGAGGGGTTTGATGAAGTTGAGGCTCCTCTGCCCCATGCAGAAGGGCATTTAGTGCTGCCGGCCCCACTGCTGGCGTGCAGGGATATATCATCCGTGTGCTGTTTTGCCATCAGCTGCTCTTTCATTTCAAACTATCTCCAGCGCCTTGGATTACGTGAGCGTCTTCACGAAAAAACAATTCTGCATTTGCAGATGCTTTCATCCAGTGTGATTTACATTTCATTCGGCTACAGCTTTCTCTAGGAATCGAACCCACTATCCTTCTTTTTCATCACGGCATTGAAGCTGTTGTCAGTGGATTGCAATACTCGTATTTTTTGACATATTTCATTCATTTCTATTGTCAGTAGAAGTCATTTCAGAGAAGATTCGTTCAGCTTGTGTTGACTGTGTAAAATATTTACTGCACTGCTTCCAGATCAGTCAGATCCGTTCCTGCGAAAGCGGAAACTGTTGAATGTGGTGTATAATATTGTAATAGTACAATAATTCTGGTGAATATGGCCGTGATGAGCGCTTTCCCCTCATTCAGACTTCACAGCGAAACACATCGACTTCTGCTTCGCATTTCGATGTTTCAGATTCTTTGGTTCTTTTAAGTGGAGTTTTTCTCAATTAAGTGAACAGTTTTAGGCCAGTGTAAAAGAATTTGCTTCAGGGTTTTTTTTTTTTTTTTTTTTTTTTTTTACTTCTGCAAGTGGCTCCTAGACGCTACTGCCTTTTTGCTTCATTTAAAGTAAATCTCAAAGTAAAAGCAACATAATTAATCAGTTTTCTGAACTGCATTTTCACACCCTGGATTAGTGCCCAAACAAACACAGAGTAGGACACATCTACACACATGGATCTGGACGTGAGAGAAAACGGATTCCTTAAGGAAACCCATGCAACCATAGAGAGAGCTTATAAACAACACATAGACATGATGTGTCTGATGTGTCTTGATCTAAATTAGTATTATCATCTATCGATGGTTTTAATGTATAAAAATGTGTAATGCAATGTTGTGTATGCTTAGGCTTAGTGTATGATTACTGGTTATAGCTTAAAATAAAACATTTCTTGATTATAAATAGTTTTAGTCACTGACAGAGACTGAGGATTAAACTGAATTTATTAAGTAATTCCGTGATTTGATAATTTTGCTATTTAAATATCAACAATGAATAATTAATATATGATACCCATGGCCGCTTAAGCTTATTTACAGACATATTTGGGATTTCTCTGAATTCAGTGCAATGTAAGCAAACAAAAACCAAGCCTTCAGATGGAGTGGGTAGCTCTTAAGACCTTGACCTTTGATCTCTGACCTATTTTAGTCACGGTCTAGTGTGTTCCATCCAGGCCTGATCCCATTTCTAGCTTTTGGTTTGCCTCATTGCCCACCTGAGCCGAGCAAAGGATTTGTTGCCTATTTACTTGCCTCTATTTCAACGGCTCTGTCTGCTCTTATTGGATCTATTACTGCTAAAAGATTAGTTTTCATGGTCCTGATGACAAGCTACTTTTTGTAAGTTGTTGGTTTAAAGTGCTGTTCGAAACGAAAACATTGAAATCAAGAGACGAGATGGAAGGCAGGGGGCCGCAGGGGTTTCTGAAGCGCCATTGATTTTAGCCAGTTTTTATTTGACGTTTTATCATTATTATGGAATGATTTCATAGAGCATTTTTAGGGACAGTTTCTATTACGTGTATAGAGATATAAATTAACTATATATTGTGGTGGATTTCATTTTTTCAGAACAGTTGCTTTTTTTACCAAAATTCTAAAAATACCCCACACTACTTTTTAATTTCCTTCTCTCCCGTTTCCTTTTTCACTTCCTTTCATTTTCATTACTCTCCTTTTTTTCTAGTTTTTCAGTTCTGATCTCTTTATATTCCTTTTTACTTAGATTTTGTCCAATTGCTTCCCATTCTTTTTTTTTATTTTTACATGAAATATATATTCAACTGTTAGCTTGATCTTTCATCCATTGCTCCTGTCTTGATCGAATTACATATCAATACTGTAACAAAATATTTTTTTTTCTCTGGCCGGACAGTCTTTAAAGTGTTGCCTGCTGCCAAGTTATTAAGCTGCAAAAGGTCAGAATTGTTTCTAAAGGATTATCCTTGTTAAGGAGTCGGAAAACACTAAATATTTCTAATCCTGTGTTATTTGCTGCTTGGCTGAGTAAAAGCTACTTTAAGCCTCATAAAATTAAAGCGTAGCGCTCCCTCAGCTGTGGCAGCCATTGAATTCGGAGGAAGAAGTGCCGAGCCAAAATGTTGCGACCGAATTAAATGTCAAAAATCTTCTCAAGTTGTAGATATATAGTTCACACTGTGTGGTTTTGATTAATACATTTAATCAAAATCATGTGATGGTTCCTCCTCCTTTATTACAGAAAATGCAACGGGACACAAATCAGTTTTACTGTAGCTTGATAACAATTGGAAAATAATGTCTTTTCCTGCCCTATAAACTGTTGCTTACACCCCTAACCAAAATCAATTCATCTCACTCGAATTTATTAAAATCCCAGCCATAAATCTTCCACAATGTTTGCTCATCTGTTTTTGTGATGGGTTTCTATCACGTTTGTTCTGGTCTAATGTTTTACCTCTCGCTCCTGCACAAAATAGAAAAATCTATTTTGGACCAATTGAATAGTTAAAGTAGTGCAATCCTGGTGAGGAACCGTAAATAGAATCGATAAAGATGGCAGTGTGCGGTGAAGATAGCACCTTTCCCCTTGAGTTTTTGATTAACCCATCCGACAGTGAACCTGACAGCAATATACCAGCACCGTGCGTGGAGCTTTTCCCCCAGGCCCTCTTTTTGTCTTTTCATAAACCGTTCTAGACATGTTTGAAAGAGTTTTTATTGGTCTGTGTGTGTGCGTGTGTGTGTGTGGTGTGTGCACGTGTGTGCGAAGGCAATTTTTGAAACATTTTTTGTTGCTCTTTCTTGATTTGGAATTCATGATTGGCTGGCTATACAATATGTTATTTATGCCTAATGAATGTAAAACTTTAAATCTCAATAAGTTAAAATTTTAAAATATAATATACTGAATTTCTTGAAAAATATCAAATCCTTTTTTGCAACTCATTACAAGTGTGTGTGTGTGTGTGTGGGGGTGTGTATTGGTTTTCTTTTTCCACTTTGTGTGCATGTATCTATACACAGACCATAGAACAATTCTTATAAAGTAAATAAATAAAGTATGAATACATGGAAACAATCCTCATAACAATTGTTTTTCAAAGCTCATTGCTGTAATTGGAATTAAAACTCATTTTATATTGAAAATTTGACATGACATGAGAAAGTTAAATTTTTATGAAACTTTAAGTATATACATATTATGAGTGTAAAAAAAATAAATAAATCACTGTGTGTATTTTATGTATGTGTATGCATACGTGTGTATACAGTATATCCACTTAGATACATCTCTATATTGTATATATGTATAAATGCAGTATATCAATAAATAAATGTAAATTCCATGTTAAATCTCAATAAGCCAAGTCAGGCCACTTATTTTTAAGATTCGTTTTGCAAGCAGTGTTCCTCCTTCAAAAGCAGCTGTCATCAAACGTGTCAATCATTCTGTTCAGTTGTCCGTCAGGCTTTGATATGGTAATTCCCCCTGACTGACTGCAATAATGACCAGTCTTCTGGGTGTGATTATGTACAGCACTCTTCTGTGGGGGCCGGTAAACCAGAGAGACACAGTGACCCGTTCCTCGTGTTCCTGCCCGGGGGTCTTTACTGTCAGTCCCACTAAACTTTAGGACACTTCAATAAAACAGCGACGTCTCATTCGAATGTTGAACTCTGACCTGTCCGCCATTAAAAAAACAAGTTGCTTTAAGTCATTTGAGAATTTTTCACATTGCTTTGTGATTTTTTTTTTCTTCTTCTTTTGATTATGGCAGCGACGTGACGCTCATAAATGAAACATAAATGAAACATAAATGCCTGTGAATAATGCATATTAGCTGCTTTTCATTGAACAAAGCTGCACATCAGCAATGCTGTTAGTATATTCAATGGATGATGCTTAACTCGAGCCTTTTTGACTAAACCGGTCAATAGATACATTTATAAATGAAATCCAGTTGAGTTTGAGACTGTGGTGCATTGGATCAAAATCATTAGAGAAGAGTAAAGCCGTTTGCTGGTGTTCTGGTTAAACTAGCGGACGGCAAAGATCATTCCGGAATATAATCCAGCGTGCTTGTGTAAAATCAGTGGTTCCTTTCATTACTTAGCCTCAATGTCATTTAGTTTCTCCGGCAGGGAGGAGCGGAGACGTCTGGACATCAGCAAGACATTTACTGCTTGAACCTGAAAGCTTGAATAAATGTAATGTACAGTATATTCTTTAACATAGCATATTTACAAGAGCTTTGATGTGAATTATCCAATAAGACTTTATAGGTGTGACACTGGCGAGCGTTTTAATACCATTCTGACTTGTATTAATGCTGACTTTTTAATCGTTTTTGGTTTGTCTGTATTTTCTTTTCTTTTTCTTTGTTTTTTTTTTTTTATTTTTCTCAGACATACAATTTTCGGCATGAACACGTTGGTTTTTACATGTCTGGAAGGTTTATGAGCAGATTCAGGTCAAGACTAAGGTCACATAAGGCTTGCGTTTGTCTTTTTTCATCCATTCAGAGTTGGACCTGTTATTGTGTTTTGAACCGTTGTCCTGGTGAAGAACCTGATTTCACTTCTGCTTAATACAGCATTCCTTGCTCTATATATCGCAGCAGTTTGGCCAGAAACCTTTCCACTACCACTATGACTTCCTAAGTTGGACTTGTGTCCAGGAGGTTGCAGGTTCAAATCCTTCTTTGGTTGGTTGTGTCCATGCTTCACTGTGTGTGTACTGTAACTTTACTGCATGGTCTCAATCCTGTGATCCACTGTCAATTTCGATACGGCCCCTAGTGGCCATATGGACAGACTTGCTTATTTTCGTCTTAAAAAGTCTTTCAATCATAATGACGTTTTCTGGCAAAACACAGATGAGCCGAATGACCTTTTCAAAGATCCATTGAAACGTGGCGAGTTTTGATCAAATATAAAATAATGTAATATTTAATTCTATTTAATTTGATAAAAAGTATGTTCTTTATGCTTAATCATGACACTGTTATCTAGTCCGGCAGCTTTAATGATTAAAATGTGATTCAAGGGCGTATTTTGGCACAGATTAAGAGCAATGTGCTGAACAGGCCTGCGTGACTTTAGCTGAACCGCAGGTGGAAAAGTCACTTGGTCCGGTCCATCAGCTGACAGGAAGTGTCACGCTGGAGAAGACTGATCCAGGATCTGATGTACAGCAGAGTTGATCTCATCCATCCCCCTCTCTTGCCCCCTCCCACCCCCCCCGCTACAGTTTAACTGCATGGATTTGCTGCTGAAGTTTGAGGAGTATGAAATTAAAATGTATTGCTCATTCTCAATGTATTGATTCGCACCTTGCTGTGTCAATATGAACTGCAGCTAGTTTTCCAATATGAAGTAAAGATCTGCAGGGCAGAGAGAATGCAGCTCTCGCTTTCTCCCTCCTAGTTTACGCTCTCACTTAAACGTATTTATCTATTTTAGTTTGCAAAAATCTCTCCTTCTCCATCTCCATCCATCTGTGTGTGTGTGTGTGTGTGTGTGTGTGTGTGTGTGATTTGCACGTGATGATGAAGGACTGATGTTTTTTTTTAAACTAGGCGTATTTTTTATTAACTTTACTGTACCTGGTCTTAGGTTGTAAAGTGACTTACAGACTGAGCAGATTTTTTAGAACAGAGCTTTGTCTTAACTTCGGTTTTGATATCTACTGATCCGGGATTCGAACATACAAATTCTTGATCACGTCCAATGTTCTTAATCCTACATGTCCTGCAATCCTACAAATGCCACATCTGCCCATTTATTTATTTTTTTTATTTGTTTTTATTTACTTTGACGCCTGTGCGTCCTAATGCACATGAAATATATTGTTTTGTTTTATGTTACGAATTGCTAGTCTCTGTCTCTGTATAGAACATCAAAAGAATTGTAAGACTTTATTAATCTCACAATTCATTTGGAAAATTAAATAAACGTAAATTAACTTTTCAACTTAAACTTGCATGCTACTCTTAAAAAAAAAAAGCAGAAGCGTTTTAACAATTTTTACATATTAAATATTTATTTATGTGGATATTTTAAATGCTTTATAATCTGAACTAATATAAACTAACTTTTCATGCAAACCTGTGTGCACACATGCACCAAGTTAAAACAAAGACAATAAAGGGATCGTCTTTAAGGAAAATGTGATGAGAACATTAATCTGGTAAATGAGTGTCAGCAGAGCGGCAGGATGAGGTTTGTGACATTTCAGCTAAAGCAATCTCTCTGCATTTCTCTCTCTAGCTCGGCCGCGGTTGCCCTGTCAGCCTAATCCTATTTCTTTTCTCATTGTCAATACCCATCTAATTCTACTTTAACAACAGTAATTGTCTGGTCGAGTAGATGCTATAGATTTGTTTTCCTGATGACTCTTTGACTTTTTTTCTATTGGTAATACTAATAGAATTCCAAATCCTAGTCCCTGTGATCATGTCATGAGTAGGTCAACAGTTATGTCAAGGTCCTATTGGAAACTACACATCTAACGTTTAATTTAGATTTATTCATCTTTTTCCTCTCATGGTCCCTCAACTATCCCCCTCTCTTCTTAAACCAGTCATGTATGAGAAATGGCGTCCGGCACTTTTAAGCCGAGACGCTTGTTCCATTATTACGGAATTCATTTAATTCTGCGACATTCAATTCTTGCATGTGAATTATTTGGCCCGGGCCATTATTGGATGCGTTCCTGTCGGCAGTTGAAGGATTATAGATTTGATTTCCATACAGCTGGCACCTTCTGGGAGGGACCGGGTGACTACCGCTCATTTATTTTTATTTATAGACTTTCGAATTGAATTTCTGATCAATGAGTGAGGACGATTTGTGCTCGCGCACTAAGTTTCAGCAGCAGGAAAGAGTGGAGCAGGGAACTTGGAGGAACTCGGAATTGATTGTGTGTTCATGTGGGGCTATAGGTTTCGAGGATGATGTACGCTAAATTGTCCCGATATAGCAGAGCCATGGCGAGGCCGGTGTGAGTGGTTACCTTGCAGACACTGTGAAGGACGTGAGGCTGAACGTCTGCTGCTTCACATTCTGTTCTTAATGCTTCTTCTATGAATGAAGATACTAGATTAAACAGAACGAGTTTTAACAAATCAGTAATACATGGGTACATTCACTTTGATGCAACTCTTCAACATCTAAATGGTTTGTGGACACTATACGACAGAGGTTCTTTAACTTTGTTGAAGGTCCTGATGTTCTGCACTTTTGAAATCCTGAAACTTTTGAAATTTTGAAATTTTGAAAATTTGACCTTTCGAAATCCAAAACAAGTAGATCTACTGTCTAAAAATGTAACCATGCACAGAATATAACTATAGACTATACAAAACTACACTAACAAAATATACATTTACTGAGTACTTTCCATGTTCCATGTGATTTTCTTTGCAAAGTTCCGAAATGACTGACTTTGAGAATATGAATTTCCCACTGGAATTAGAATGGAAAGCATTCATCCATCGTCAAGATTTGTCACAGTGATTAACTTAACCACAGAGGATATTTGTTCACAAATGCCATGGCCATTTTTTGTTCTTCCCTTTGCAAAATTTGTACGCTTTTGTAAGTTACAATTGTAAGTAAAAGACACTGGTCTTCTGTGTCGTCTGACGGTTGCCTCCAATAGAAAGTTATTCTCATATTAGCACAAGTTCAAAACTTTCTTACAAATTTATTAAAATCCACCAAATGTGCTTTTAGAAATAAAAGAGCAGGAAACATATGACACCTTCTGCAGGTTGGGCATCACTTGATTTGTAGTAACTAAGTAACTTACAACTAATAACATGTATTGATTCCATCGGTTTGGGTAAAAAAAATGCTGCGTAATGTAATTTGCACAAAGGAATATTTGATGGAATTATCAATCTAGTAGTAATTACAGTTGTGGTCCAGTGGAAATTGGATTTGTGTCCAAGAAGTTGCAGGTTCGAATCCCTCAGGTTCTACAATGACTGAATTGATAAAGACACTTATTTCTATGAACCTTGATTAACTTTAGCGAAGGAAGAGGATGATTTGACCAAACATGGTCACTAGGAATAATAAACGAGCGATGCTTGGCATTTGTCTCTCCTTTGACATGAACAACTCTCAAGTTATTCTTAACTCTCTCAGTCGTGGCAGCCGATAGCTAGAGATTCAAACATCCTGTAGCAAGTGTCAAAATCCCAAACCATTAGCTGAGTGCCACACTACCAGGTCTTTACTGCATCTTTCCAGCTTGTTCATTAAAGTGTTAATTTTTTACAGATATCTTCTATACTCAGCAGCCATCAGCTTCTTCCCATCACGACACATCTGCTCTCTTCACGGCAGCTCATCTCAAGGCTAGATCAATCCATGTATGGCAACAAGGTCAGTGATGAGAAAAGGCTCCACAGACTGGGATTAATTTCCCTTTTTACAGTTGCGTTTTATGGTACCCTGTCTTTTGTTCCATGTGCTCTGGCGGTGCGGAGCTGTTCTAAGTAGGCAGCACTTCATTAGGTCAGTCTGCAGGCGTGAAGGTTCCACTCATTACTGAACGCCTTACCTCCAGCGCCCCTGCACTGATGGAGCTTAATGGGATTGAGTTTGGACTTGAGAACCCGATTGAGGCCATTTTCCAATTCCTCCATAATTAACACAGTTGGACATTTAGAAAATATTATTGGTCGTGAGTCACTAGGCTTTGAGTGACTTCTGCCGACCTAGTGCATTCTTTCTTTGTGGCACCTCAATTTTTTTTTTTTTAACTCTTACGTTTCCTTTCCCAACAGCTTTCTGCTGGTTTGCCTAGGTTGAGAAGATGAGAGATGGGAAGAACACGTGGTGGAACGAGGTGAAGAGGTAAATTAGGTTGTCATGCTAATTTAGTGTCAGGTGACTGTGTAATTGAATGCATAAGGGAAGCAGTGGAGGCAGTCCGAACTTGACCCAGCTAAAACGAGCTGACCTTGAACCCCCCCTCCCCCGCCTTCTTCCGCTCGCCTTGGCGATTGCCGATTCGTATTCGCGCTGCCCTCAGATTCCTAGCGAGAGGTCAGCAAATTAAGCCAATAAATCTCACAGCCTCCCTCAAGCTGCAGACATCACTCACATTAAAACAGTACTTTACATTTAGACAAGAGGCGGAATTTGCCAATGCAGTTGGAGTGTTGCGATTGGGCAAGCTACTTGTTTCAAAGTAACTGTCGACTTTTAGCTGTTCCATAAATTTATTTTTTTTTTTTTTACTTTTGCCATCATTCGAGCATAGTCCATGTGTGTAGCCAAATCCTGTCTGGTAGATGCCATACAAAGCGTTTTTGATGGAAGTTTAATGGAAAGGGCTTTCCAAAGCTCCGGTCTTGTTTGCATTAGCACGTACGCTTGAACAGATCCTTCTCGCTGCTTCTTGGAATGTCTTTTAAATAATTCACAACACAATCACACCTGTTTTCCTTCCTCGATCAAAAGATGGATATCACAGGTCATCCATTCTTCCAGATAAAGGTGACCTCGCTTTAAAAGAAGCCTCCGATCACGCCTCTGTTCGGCTTTGCTGAAAGCACCTTTGCCCTTAGTAAAAGACAACTTTTTTCTTTTAAAGCCCTGCACTCTCTCATTATGTTTTGCATCCAGGCCTGGTGACCTTCTCCAAACTGCTCGGGAGATTTATTGCTTGAAACGCAAGTTCTTCTAAGCATGGGGAAACAATGTGCTGCCCCTGTCATTAGGAGAAAAATAAAAGGAGGAGTGTGTGGAGTGTGTGTGTGTGTGTTGAGGTGCAGGATTTAATCAGAAACACAATGAGGGGACAGAAAGGAGAGGACATCTAAGGGATAAGGGCACAATGAGATGCCAGAGATTGAAAGTAGTGTAGAGTATTCCGGCGTATGGGCTTACCTGAGAGAGTGAGCGTGCAGGTGACACAGAGACGGCACAGAGAATTCATTAGCTTGGAAAGCCAAGATAGAGGAAGCTGAAGGACAGGAGCCATCTTCCCTGTGCTTAACAACCCAGTGGTGTCATTTAAATTATTGTGTTTTTTGTTGTGTTGCACAAGATGGTTGAAATTAGACACATTTTTCTTGCAGTTTTAGAAGATAAACATTGTATTCTAAAATCTTGAATACAAATTATTTAATTGTGTTTTTTTTGTATTGAATGCACAGAATCTGACTTTGATAGTGAGAGGAATTAAGTCTATATTTTTCTTATATTATTATATATATTATATTGTAATATTTAGCCTATTGTTTTGTACACCATGTTGTATTTGAGTCAAAAACTTTTTTTAACACAGCAATTTTCTACTCACTATAATTTTTCTCACTATTATTGTGTTTATTATACCATTTTTTAATGTATTAATATTTTATTATTATTTAAATTAATAATATTGTATTACATTATTGGATTTTTTTTTTTTTTAAATTGTGGTTAGTTCAAATAATAAAAAAATGTATGCATGAATTGAGCAATGGCTGAATTTGCACTGCCAGGTAAAGATGACCCACTTTAGAATCGTATTCCCCTCATGTGACATGGATTAGATTTGTTCTATAACAGAGTAAACTCATTCAGAGATGCCTGTGTTGGTGATGACAGTCGATTCCATCACACTGGCTGCTTTGTTTAATTGTCTTTAGCTCCTGCACAGTGTTGAGATGGATGGACCATGTGGGTGAAGCCGCCTCAGTTTTTCCCACTGCCGGTGTCTGCCTGTCACACCAACTCTCACTAGACCAATTAATTATGATGGCCTACTTATGATGTTTAATTGTGATGATTTATAGAGTAAATAAATGTATGTGTGAGGACAGCATCTGCTCTTTTGGGAGGCTGCTGCTGTTGCTTTGTTTAAAAAAAACTTCTGAAGAAAAATGGGACAAAGTAGATTTTTAACATAAGATGACCAATTGAAAAACAAGTGATTTGTTTCACTTTTTGGTAATTATTGACTTTTTTGTGGCTTTAGTAAGTGTTATGGATTCATAGGAAACTACTTTGGTTTTGATCGAATGAAAATTCATTCATGATTCACTTTTTATTGTGATAATTTTTTACCCAAAATAATCAAAATTATATCACAAACAATTAAGCATATATTACAAAGTTATTTTTTGCCTTTTACTCAGATAGGGCATGAGTTTTAGTGCAACACACCCCGCAACATTTAGTGCAACATCTTTTAAAGATTTATTATTCAACAACTTAAAACTCAAAAGTTTTAGCCAATTGAGCAAACATCATTTTCAAAACTCGTTTATTCAGTTGTGTCTTCAACGGGAGACATTACATTTTTTGATTAAATATTTGTTAACTAATGAGAATGGTTCTGTATTTTGACTGTATGACAAGAGTTAGGAGTTACAAAGATAAACTTAAGTTTATGTCCGATATTTTCATTCCTGTTGATTAGAGTCATAAAAATGCATTTGATCTCTAGATGATTTCAGGCGTTAGGGCCACATATAATCAAAATTAAGTTTAAAAAAAAACTCACAAAAGTAACTGATTGAAAATGTAATTGTCTCATCTAAGAAAAAAGAATGTAGGTTGTCGTTGTGACAAATGCAGCAACATTGCTGTAAATCAGACCACCAAATCAGAAGTAAATAGACTTGTGAATACATATATTGGGATGTACCTGTTTCTGCTCAGATGTTCCCACATACGCAGCCCCGTGTGAGCCGAGCCGGTGGGGACAGGGGCTTGACCCCCTTTTCTGACCCTTCATCATTTCCGTCGGCTGGTGACGCTGGCAATTACAGCCCTGACTATTGGCCGCGTCCGACTGCTTCTGTAGGCTCTGTGATGAATTGCAAATGGCTGGCACCCAGCACACAACTCCAAACTCAAATAAATCTTCAGCGTGTAATAATGACAGGAGCAGGGAGAAGACTGGCAGCTATAACAAGGCAGCCAGTGTCACCCACTTACGCCAGGCGTCCGAGATCCATCATTACCTGCCAGGCCCCACGCTAAGGTGAGCTGGACATGCAGACCCCCGTAAAAAAGATGTTGTTTGCAGTAGAGAATCCAGCCAGTTCCATCTGGCGAGCTGCACATGTGCAACACCATCCAACCCACTGGTTTTTTTCCATCTCATTCCACCAATTTGAGTTGAGCTGTTTGTCACCGCTGCTCACATTTGTTTCATTGCGAGACTTTAAAAAATAAATTCCAAATAATAAAAAAAATATGTATGTAAATATATTTTCTTGCAATGGATAATTGCTATTGTGATTTGATTGACTTTCTGGGTTGCGTTCAAGCGCATACAACCAAATGTTTTAGTCCCAGAGTTGCTGAGTTTGGCTCCAGCTCCTCATGACCCAGAGATGGAGTAAGCAGTAGAGAATGCATGGCTGTCTGGACGGATGGGTAGATGTTCTCTCTGTGTTCATGTGAGATTCCTTCACGATTCCAGCTTCTTCTCTCAGTCCAAAAAGCATTCAGGAGGTGTGAGCAAAAGTGTTGAGAGGCGTGTGATTGGTTGGCTACTAATCCAGGGGGTGTGTCCCACCTTCAAGTTCAGAGTTGCAGGGATTGGCTCCAACTCCCTGTGACCTAGACAAGGAAAACAGTTCAGAAATGCATGAATGTGACACTTTTTTGTGTTCTGATTGTGTCTGTGAAATTGTGTGTGCTTTGTGTGCGAGTGTGTGTAAAAATCAGATGAGTAGTGGGTGACAAATCAGACCTAATAAGGCATCCAATAAATGCGTGACATCGTTGGTGAAAATCTACATACTATTATTATGTATTTTAGGGATGTTTGGTGCCTGTAGGGCTGATGTTTCTGATGTAATACTCCCCGCGAGTAATAAACACATTGTGATGCAGCTTGCTGTAATCCTCGTGTGCATTGCTCATCGGTGACCTCCGAGTCTCGGACCCCGACCTCATGAAGCCCCTCTCCGCTTTGTATTGCGTGGTTATAAATCTTTAGCTTCCTGAGAGAGGCTGAAGCGTTTGGGGTGAGAAGGTGAAGAAGAACCTAACTCTCTCTCACTTGTTCTTCCTCTCTATCTCTCTGAACTCTCTGATTGCTGTTTAAACATGGGTGTCAGGAGCTGCAGACATCACAAAGTGAAATTTAGGCAATTTGTTTCCACCCAGTCAAAAGCTGTTCTCTGGCCTATTTTTGGAAGCCCCTTTGGTGGCCTTACCATACGTTTCCACATAATTTATGGTGGCACTGTAACATATGGACTTTTCATCACTGTCCGGCCCCAAACTCCCCTTGAATGTTGTGTTCGCAGCTTTCCTCCTCCTCTTGCATCCCTCTATCTCTCTTACACACACTCACACACACACGCTCTCACACACAAATTGTCTTGTTTTCAATATCTGTTATACACACATATATACCATCTGATTCTAAATACAAATTTACCTATACGTACTTTTCAGTAATTGTATTCACAATAGAAAAGAATATTTTCTTTCTACCACAAAGAAATGAAAAAAAAAAAAAAAACATCTTGTGAAGAGGATGTCAATACCTTTTAGTAAAATAAAATAAAACAAAATAAATAAAATTACAGTGATTCCTTGTGATTTTTGTTTTGTTTTTTTTTTCTTCATGATTTAATAATGCTGGATATATTTTATTTTACATACAGTGTAAACAGTATTAAACTTTTTTTTTTTTTCCACTGAGACATTTTTAAACAGTATTCAGTGATCAAAGATGCTGCATTCACAGACAGTGCAGCAGTTTGTTTCTGACTCATCCTCCACACACACACACACACACACACACACACACACACACACACGTGCGCACACTCACTCACCGTTTATAATAATACGTTGAGATACTTTTGATACTTTTCATCTTCATATGTGATCAAGTCCTTTATTAAAAATGACCAAGTTATAAATAACAAACTGATAAAATGGTGAAGAAAATTTTATTGCAATGTGCATAAAAAAAGTGTCAAATCATTGATACAAAATGTATATGAATTCCCACGAACACACACACACATACACCTACATTCAAAGATATTCAGAGGTATTCACAAGCCCAGAGTATGCCATCAAAATATAAATGTTATGCGTTTTTTTTTTTTTTTTTTAATCCGTTCAAAATTATATGCTGTTTTTCAAGCCTAAAAATAAAACTGAAGATGATAATATAAAAAAAAAAATGGTAAACAACTGCTTAACTATCTTTCAGTTTTTCCTGCCATTTTCATGTTACAGTTCTAAAGCATTATAGCTTGCAGCTTTCATGCTATAGAAAAAAACAACTGATAATGTAATTGCTGAAAGGCTGACGTCTGCCACTCTAAGCAACAGCAGCAGTCGCCTGAATATGGAAGGTTTTGTTTTGCGGTCTCACTCTGTCTCCAGGTTGACAGTAATGCAGTGGCTGTGATGCATTACGATGCTGTATTAACAGCATCAGTCTTGTGCATACAATGCCGGACCCCCGGCCCTCTTCAGCCTCCCGGTCCAGCGCTAGTCTTAGTCCCAGTAATGCGTTGCGGAGCTGCGAGAGATGAAGTGATGTGCGTGTGATGTGCGGGTTGCGGCGCCGTGACACATGTTGCCCTGAGTTAGCCAGCAGAGGACACTCACAGCATATCGTACGGCTGACAGTCAGACATCCGCTTCTCAGAGAAGACTTCTCCCATCTGAGCGTTCACTCCAAAGGCCTCTAGATCACATGGTGCATATTAAAAAAAAAAAAAAAAAACAAAAAAAAAGCGTCTTCACCTCCTTTTTGTCCGTTTTTGCAGTGCTGCTAATTCAAAGCGCTTCTCAGGCTCCGACTCCCGTATTGCATGTTTGGAATTACAATAATCAGATTTTACCTCTTAAATATGCAAATCGACCCGTGTTTTTTTTTTTCTTTTTTCTTCTGCATAACAATGAGCTTTCTGGGCCGACCTGATGGAAACGGAAAATCGTCAGACGCTTGCTCGTGAACGCTGATAAATGATTTATCCATGAAAAAATATGAACTGGAGTCTGGACAATTGATCGGCCGGTGATGAATGCGCGGCGCGTGGATTACAGGGGAGAGCCGGACGGCTGTAAATACACACGTCAGTTCATGAAGCGCACGGTCTTCCGCTGCCATCACACAGCTTTATAATCACCCAGGAATGTCCTTTTACAGATTCATCACACACTCACTTCTTGTCATTTCATGCTTTGCTGCTTTGGATTTTATGAACTTATTTTTGTCACATATTTTTGTATGATTATGCATATGCATGATAATTATTATTTGTATTTATATATATATATATACACACACACACACACACACACACACACACACACACACACACACACACACACACACATATCTACACATAGTATATATATACACAGTACATGTTTCTTTTATCAGAAACAAAGCTGTACAATTGATGAGTGTTTTGAATGTGCGTAAGCATGTTTCGTGTGTGTGTGTGTGTGTGTGTGTGTGTGCACGCTAGAGAGCTATTTTAGATATGTGAATTGTAATGAGGTTTTATGAGTAAAAGATTCATAAGTGATTGCTGTTTCTTATGTTTTTTTTTCTTTTCATAAAATAACAAAGCAACAAATATATTATGTATCCTAAGATTATATTTCTCTACTTGGATACACTTTTATGCTGTGAGCTATGTTCACACAGCATGTCTATTAGACTCTGTGTTTGTGTGTGTGTGTGTGTGTGTGTGTGTGTGTGTGTGTGTGTGTGTGTGTGTGTGTGTGTTTTAGGTGTGCTTGTGTGTTTTGACTGTGTTGTGAAGTAAGATGTACTACTATAATTTTGTTTTATGAACTTTATGTACCATTCTCCTCCTTTGTGTGTGGATTTTATTTAGAACATTTTACGGGTTGAATTTTCGAAAATATACAAGATTAATATGTGAATCATTTGTTGCTTTTCCATGTTTGTAAATGAACACGATTGTTGCATTTCCTACAATGTTATTTTTCTACTTTTGTCTGTGTGTTCTATCATTAGAGAAAGTGAAGTTGAGATGCGCTTTTCCCGTCTCAGCTCTCTTTCCGACATATTCCGTCAGACGAAGCATCGTGATCCGCCTGAGAAATTAAAAAAGGGAAGTGTTTCTGTCAGCCTAAGCCCGGGAATCACGACCCAATCCACCACGGAGGACTAATGAAATCATCCTAATCCTTCTACACCACCCACCCCCCTCACACACACACACACACACTCATTCACTGCTCTGTCTGTTCCAGGGAAAAAGAAAGCTGAATCAATATAGTCCGCAGCGTTGAAATAGTTAGGATTGAGTGAGGAAAAGAAGACACATGTCCTGGTTTCGTTCTGTGTGCCGTATTCAATCAGAGAAAAGTAAAGAATCTCACAGTGATGAAAGTGAAAGGAAGAGTGAGTGTAATCTCTCTTTAGCCTCTTTTATTTCCATCACCGTGTGAGAGACTGGCTTTTCTTTTCCTATAGGGAACGCTAGCTTTAAGAATGTTTTTTTTAACCCCCCCCCCCTCTCTCTCTGTCTATCTAACTAATCTCTCTCTCACTCACACACACACACATACACTTGTGGTATATTGTTTTCTTTTTTCTCTCTCTTTATTCTGTCTCTAATTTTCTCACTTGTTCTTTTTAGTTTTCTTTTTTTCTCTCTCTCTTCTACTATGTCTCATGTATTTTCTCCCTCAATTTTTTTTCCTCTCCTGCTCTTTGTTTTTTTTCTCTCGCATGTTTTCTTCCTCTCTCCAGCCCTCTTCTGTTTACTCTCTCACTCTTTCTCTCGCTCATGTTCTCTCTCTCTCTCATGTTCTCTCTCTCTCTCTCTCTCTCTCTCTCTCTCTCTCTCTCTCTCTCTCTCTCTCTCTCTCTCTCTCTCTCTCTCTCTCTCTCTCTCTCTCTCTCTCTCTCTCTCTCTCTCTCTGTAATTGGCCAATCTGTGTCATAATTCTGTAAATAGTATCATGGTAACGATATTCCAAAAATCATATGCATCATAAAATATGATGATTTTTATTACCTTTTCCACAGTTAAGAAATTATCTTAAGGAAGAATGATTAGAAAAGTATGCAGTATAGATGTAATGCCCCACAGCAATAGTGTACTACTGTAATACTTACTTTATCATCATCATCATCATTATTATTATTAATATTATTATAATTATCATCATTATTATTATTGTCATTAGTATTTCTATTATTTTTAATTGTTGTTTATTATTTATGTATTAAATGTATAGCCACGTCTAGTCTTTCTGTCATTGTTTCTTATTATCCTTTGCTCTAAGCCATTTTCTCTTTTTTTCCTTTCCATATTCTTTTCATATTTCCACTTTGGTATTTTATTTCTTTATCATCAATTTATTTCTTGATCATCAATTTCTCTAACTTTCTTTCTGTTATTCTCTTTTACTCTCTCTTTATCACTTTTTTCAATCTATCTATCTTGAGGGTCTCGAAAGGCACTATATTAATTTAATTATTATTATGAATTATCATACAATACTTGTTATTCTTTATCATCTATTTCTCCCCTCTTCTCTGTCATTCTTTTTTTCCATCCTCTATTGTTCATGCTCTCGCTCGTGCTGACCACCATTGCTTTCTCTCTCTCTCTCTCTCTCTCTCTCTCTCTCTCTCACGTACATTTTTTCTACCCCGTAACTCACACTTTTTAAAAAGACTACTTTCTTAAACCCGCAGGTAGTAAACAACCAATTTTATTCTCAACAACAGCCTCAGCCTCCATCAGTCTCATGTTTATTTCCGAGCAGTGTGAGGGAAAGGGAGCTCAGCACAGAGCGGTATTGTGATATTTGCGCTACGATAAGTCCATAAATAAGATTAATACAGCGTAGAGGAGGTTGTCGGCAGGCCGGCCTAGAGGAAATAAGTTGGCTGTGAACAGAGAATACTGTAAACCGAATGAATCAGTGGGGTCCAGGGCCAGATAATGTGATCACGAGTCCATGTAACTCAGCATGACAATGGGCGCAGGCTTCTCTGCCTCCATGCCTCACTGTTGAGAATGGATTACAGAGCTCCAGTGGCTTGCTGTAGGCCCATTTTCAACCTGCCACTGAGATTGGAGCCAGATTAAAGTTCACATGCGCACGTACACTCATGGAGCCGGCCAGAAGAGCACTAGGGAAGTCTGTACCACACACACTTTCGACCTGTTTCTAGTCTTGTTTAAAAATGAAGTGGGAAGGATTATCTGATCATTATTCATCCTATTAATTGGTATTTATTTTTGTTTAATCCACTGTAAAACACACCACACGTTTTCTGCAACATTTTATTGTTCGGTGGTTGCAAAGTATCTCTGTCCCTCTCACATTCTCGCCGCTCTCTTGTACTCTCACTCTTTTGTATCTTCTCATTTTTCATTTTTATTTCATTCTATTTCTGTATATGCCCTTTCTTTCTTTCTTTCTTTCTTTCTTTCTTTCTTTCTTTCTTTCTTTCTTTCACTGTCTCTTACTCTATTTCTTACTCACTTAACTCTGTCTTTTTTTTCTCCATCTATTTATTACATCTTTCTCTCACACTTCATCATCACAACTCCCTTGCTCTCTCTCTCTCTTGCTCTCTCTCTCTCTCTCTCACTCTTTTTCTCTTTCTCTCACTATATCGTTATTAATTAATTGCATTATTATATGAAATTGCTTTAAAAGGATACAATAGATTTTCCCTAGTCATCATTTTATAAAACATATATTATACTTATAATACTTACAATATTATAATACCTTTATCCATGTTTTTTTTTTTTTTTTGGAAAATATGTAAAAGTGGAGCATATTGATTTTATAAACTATAAAGTAATTTATATGCAATCATAGACCTTAAGACACAACACGTGTTTATGCAAAACTCTTTTTTTTAGTAAATTAAAACAAATGTGTCCCTTTTTGGTATAATAATTCTGCAAAGTTACATTTGGCTTGTTTGGTTATAACACAATGAAT
This sequence comes from Paedocypris sp. Pulau Singkep, assembly GCA_017309775.1. Taxonomy (NCBI): domain Eukaryota; kingdom Metazoa; phylum Chordata; class Actinopteri; order Cypriniformes; genus Paedocypris; species Paedocypris sp. Pulau Singkep. Next base: position 4,669,301 of record MU204241.1, read on the forward strand.
TCAAAAACGTTCTTTTAAAGAGGTTTGCAAGATACAGACAAACCTATTCAACCCATTAAGATTAATACATCAGAATCCAAAATGAAAATCCATCCGCAGGACACACTTCCTTTCCTTCGCTCTTCCTCTTCATCGTCCACTCTGCACGGAGCGAAAAACACTGGCACGGGTGTAAAGACTGCGTTTGACAAGTTTGCATCGGCCTGTAGTATGGATTCATATATTCACACGTCCTTATTACCTGCTGTCCTCTGGGACCCATTTACATTGATTTCTCTTCCTCCCTCGTTTTTCTCTCACTTTTTAAAGCTTACGCCATGAATCATTTGCCTGTCCGCGCTCTCATTCACAGATCGCGCGCTCTTTGCCGTCCTGGAGCTCGCGGATGATTCCGATAAGTTGTGGGTTTGGCGACGCTATTTAAATGACCCGGTGTAGGTACAAAAAAGGCTCGGCCTGCAAAATGGGCTCGGGGTCCTGCGACTGGTGATGACGTCACACTACGGTGACACCACTTGGACAAACTACGTAGAATCGCGATGTTTTTGCCACTAACCACCAGCTGCAGAACCGCAGAATGACAGTCTGAGACTCATGACGTCATGACAGTCTGGAACGCCGGACTTTAGGAATTTCTTGACTTTACGAAGTTAGCGGAGCCTTAAGAGGCATTTTGTACTTCCATGTTTGCTACTTTTTACAGTTTAAAACCCGCGTTATTAAAGTTATATTCATGCATTCTTCTTAAATGATTTCATTGAAAAGATTGACTTCCGTCTGTATATGGGTTGCATATGTATTAACACATGTTGTGACACTTTGTTTTTCATTCACCAGAGATTAAAAAGTCTTCATGTGTGAATTTATATAAAATCATTACGCCATCCTTCCAACACAAATCCTTTTACTACTATACACAAAAGTTTGTAATTTGTAATAACTTATCCATGTGTTTTGTTGTCACAAATGATTAATTAAAATAATAGTATAAAAATAATAATAAAAATAATAGTAGTAACAAATGTTTCTGAACATTTTATTTAATAAAATACTTGTTTAATACTCTGGAGTTTCGAGCGTGATGTGTCAGCGTAAAATCCCATACGTCATTCCAATTTACCGCCAATCAAATGGTGTGACGTCTTCACCAGTCGCAGGAGCCCGAGCCGAGCCAATATCGTACCTACACCGGCGCGGAATGACACCTAACAGCAAAAACAAACGACTATACAGTCCCTCTCAGCTGCGATTAGGCTACAGTATGATTAAATTGGAATGTGGAATGTGGTGTAACTGGAGCCCAGCAGGAGGCTGTGGGAGGCCGTGATGATAAGAGAGCGCGTGTGTGTGTGTGTGTGTGTGTGTGTGTGCTGTCTGCCGCTGGACCACTTCATTACGGGTGTGTGTACAGTGCGCACGCGGTGGGAGGGAGATCGCCTCCCTGAGGAAGAGCGCACTGCATCTTCCCCCTGCTGACAGCCCCACATACATCACCACCCTCCTTCCAGTCACACGCACTTCTCCCTCCACTCTCTCCCTTTATTATCCATTTATTCCCCTCTCGCTCGCCCTCTATCTTTGTCGCTCTCTCCCATCCTCTTTTGCTGCTCTCTCTCTCTCTCTCTCTCTCTCTCTCTCTCTCTCTCTCTCTGCCTCTGTTGATATCAGTCTCTCCATATCTCACTTTTGTTAACCTTTTTCGCTCTTCTTCACTCTCTCTTTATCTTTTTTTTCAGGTTTTTCTCTTACTCTCTCACAGTGGTGTGTTCTTTCCTTTTTTCTGCCCTCCTCTCTCTTACTTCCTCTATGTATCTATCACACTCTCTTTCTACCTTTTGCTCTCTCTTTTTCTCTGGTTTTATTTGGTATTGGAGTTCTCTTCTCTCCATCTTTTGATCATTCTCTTTTTCTTTCTCTTATTTTCTTACAGCCTGTATCTCTGTCTATTTCTAATTGTATTTTTCTGATTGTCACTTTTACTTTCCACACGCACTGTAATTTAATTAGTAAATTGTTTACAGTGCACATTTTTCTTTTATTTTTCCTGTTTTGCTTTTAAGATTTTAAAAATTTAAATATTTCCTTTTTATATTTTTATTTTGACTTTACATTAAACTCAATTGTCAATATTCTAATAAAACAGTCTCACTGTGAAAGCAGTCACCATTATTTATTTTGTTTTGTATTACATTTTATTTTCAGACTTTTCAAGTGGACATTTTGAACTTGAGACAATTTTTTTCACGATTTAAAAAATGTAAAATATTATGAAAAATGTTTCATTTCCACAATTTTGGGCCTAATGTGTTTCACCATCAAGGAAATCAATACCATCATGGCGAATATTGATATCGGATATTTCCCAGACTGAGGCCGTATCTGAATGCATGGATTGTGATGCTTTGTTGGTTTTTTTGCTTGGATTTTTTTTTTTTTATCTCCCCTGCCGCCGTTTGCTTAGTGTTAGCAGCAGGCATGTAATCACGCCAGAGAAGAACTTAATGATATGAAATAGAATTGATTTTCCAGAAAGAGATCCAACTTTGATAAGGCATTAGTACAAGAAAGAAAATGCAGTGAATCTTCATTATGGCACTTTGATATGCAAAGACACCAGTATTATTAGAAAATGAATGAAAAATGAATCTTGAAAATAGAATCCAACATTTGAGAAGGAAATGAACCTACGCTGTTAGTCATAGTCAGCATTCAGATATCTAACAACTTTTTTTGAAGATTTAAGTGATACAAAGGTGAAAATGTTATGTATGTACAGTATATGTACAAAAAAGCTATAAATATCAGGATGGGATTTTCTTTCATACCTTTCTTACTTCCTCACATATTTACTTCCTAACTTTCATACTTTCTTTCTTCCTTTTCCTTTTTATTTTGGTGTGTGTGTGTGTTCGAGAGAGTAAGAGTGTTTGCGTGTCCTTCTGATTATCATAATGATTATTAATCATAACGGTAACAACAATTTAAATGGATCAAAAACAACATCAAGAAGTCCGTAAACTGCATATTGTTGTTTGAACAAATAAGCTAGCACAATGTTTTTGTAACTACAAGTAACTACTCTTAATAATAAATAAAGACTAGAAAATGATATTGTCCATGACAAATGTTTCAAGCCTGACACATTATGATACATGACATGTGCTGCACGTTTTAAAAATTACAATATTTTTTTCAATTTTAGATTTCAATATTATGCATTTTTTTCTGTTATTCATGCTACTATATTTCTCCCTCCAGTCATCACAAATAACTCGAACTTAACTTATGGTGTTAAAATGTTGCACAAAGTTCTGCACCTATAATATATGTTGTTATTACACTTCGTTAGACCTGCTTATACAATATTACACAGTATGCATATATTACAGACCATTTATTTTGACCATTTTGTTTGTGTGTGGTCACCGTCATAAATGAAGTGCTCATTAAAAACCGCCAGCAGGTACAATCTTTTTTTCTTTTCTTTGCTCTTCATCCCTCGTTCCATTCATCTTGTTCCTGGATGAAGTTCTCAGCACTGTAATTCTTTTTCTCTGGAAGTGTTTTGTCACCATTTTTGACTTTACTGAAGTGAGTTATGTGTCTCTCTCTCTCTCTCTCTATATATATATATATATATATAATAATCATTTTGAATCACGTATTTGGTTTTCTACCTAGTGACAAAATTTCTGTATTCGTGATTTAAGATCTTACTGACGTTTGCACATTTTCAACTCTTAACTAGTTAACGATGTTCATCCAAGGATGTAAATCACTACTTCAAACCTAGAAAGCAGACTTTCCATCTATTTCCTATTTCCATCATCTGGGGCTATGTCAGAGGGCAGCATCCCGAGTAGAGCCTTGACAGCGTGGAAACACTGGAGCATTCCCAGCCTGAGGGCAGATTTCCCCCAGCGTGTCCAGGGTCTTCCTCTGGGCATGGGCCAGTGTGACATTTTCAGAACTGCTCCCCTGGGAGAGGCCAGAGGCATTCGAAATAAAACATGCCCAAGCCACCTCAGCTCTCACCATGGAGGAGTAGCTGCTCCCCACAGCATCTCTGAGATGGAAGAAACCCTCAGACATGTCTGCTGTCAATAGCCAAGCACATTGCCCTTAATATTATTTTTATCTAATTTGTTCTAGTTGCATAAAAAACTAAGTAAAAGTGAACTCCATCATGTGATTAAATGAAACTTTTACGGCTTAGAAGTTACAGAAGTACCTGTAAACATATTTTTTTTCCACTTGTAAGCATAACTCCGCCCAGAATAAAAGTTCAGATCCAGCAAAATTAAAACTCAAGTTTTTTCATGCATATAAACACGGCATAAGACCTACATATCCAAAAACTTCACGAACGAACTACATGAATTATAAAAAAAAAAATAATAATCATAATGACTGGCAGCTGCTGTAAGCTAAAGCATCATCTGTCTTGACATTGGTTGTATTGCACACAACCAGAGCTGGAACACGTAACACGATTCTATTTTTTCAGTGTGGTGCCAGTCGCAGACTAATGAAGATTAATGCGCTCATCCTCAGACAACCGGCGAGCATAAGAAACTTTGCGCTGTTGGACGGAGCGTGTCTGTAGGGCTGCTCCTCTCCCACCAGCCAGACCAATGAAACTAGACACGTGTCACAGCGAAGCACGTCACTCCTCTGACACGGGCCGCTCGCTGTCACATGACAGCTTTTCACACGCTCCGTCTTGACTTTCTTTGTGCGTATTGTTACAAACCCTTTCGACTAGGCGATGGCTCCAAGCCACTCTGCTGATTTTATTTTCTACTTGTCCTCCCAAGCTGAGGCCAGGACTTGCATCTTGCAGATGTCTTCAGCAATTCCCCCCTCGCCCTCGCCGGTCTGGCCACAGGAAGTCTTGTGATCCTAATCTTTGGTTCGTTTTGTGGAAAGTCGGCTTGCAGTGTCGGGCGAGATCTTCCGTGTTCCGCTAGAAATTGCACTTCAAGAGGACGTGTGTAATATCACAGTTGACGGCGCCTTTTGCGGCCACTTAGCTTGGTGGCGCCGCGGCCTGATCCCCTCGCTCTGTTCTGCCTCTGTGCTGTGCACTTGCAGTTTCCCCTGTGGGCTGGTGATGACTTGTGACATTGGGTGCTGCTGGCCTCGGCAGCTCGTGATTCCAGCAGGCTGCGAAGAGGAAAAATCTAAAGACGGAGGCAGGAGGATAAAGGCCCACCCTCTTGTGTTGTGACAATGCCAGCGCCCCCCGCACTGGCTCTACAGCTGATGCTCTGTCCAGCCCCATCCCTGTCTGCTTGACACTGAACGCTCTTGCCAAATGCCAGAAACCATAGTCACATCTGCCCATTTCGGGTGGCCTAGTGGCGGCAGGCAGCCTTTAGGCCGGTACAGGCTGGAAGGCACAAACTAGCCACTGCGGCTGATCCACTGAGTGACGGGGAAGCGAGTACCTGTTGTCTACTCTTCACTCTTGATCCCTGTTGACACATAGAGCTGTCACCGCTGCATCAGATGCCAAGCTTTGCGGCTATTCAGCTTCGTCCAGACTTTTCTAGCAGTCAGAGATCCCATGTTAGGGGCATCTACCCTGCTTAGATTATCTAGCTCGCACGGGGTTAACAAACTGCGGAGATTCTGAGAGAAAAGTCTACCACGAGCCAGATGTGCCGGTAACGATATAAATGCTGTTCATTTTTATGTCAATTTGTGATGACAGTTTTTTTCTAAAAAGCACAACGTTGTTTTTTCTTTTTTTGCCAAATTTGACCACTTATTGATGCTACTGAATCATCGTCTTTATCTTAATCTTTCTTTAGATACATTTTTCTATAGATCTTCACTAAATTCTACTTTAAATTTGCCTTCATGTCTTTTCACTGAACTAAGAAAATCTGCAGTTTCATTCATGATGTGATGTATATTCTTTAGTAAATTGAGAATGGCATTCTTTACCTGGGGAGTAGGGATAGACGCAGAGGTGTCGAGTGACAGATGGAAAGAAAAAGAATACAGGGGTTTAGTCAGACTCTTAAAGTTTTTTCACTGGGACTGTGTTGTATTATTAGTAGATCGAGGAGCCATGTGACTCTACATTAGTACTTTTGAGTCAGAGAGTGTGTGTGTGTGTGTGTGTGTGTGTGTGTGTGTGTGTGTGTGTGCATTGTTTATGTTTATGCATTCTTGCAAGATTTTGTCAAAGAGAAAATATATTGCTTTGTGTATTTAGCAGGTGGAAGAGAACAACAAACCTTGAGTTAATTTTACTTGAGTTTTGTATTTATGTCTGTCCTGTTGTTTAGAGAACATGCTTTTTTTTTTTTTTTTTACAGTTGAATATGTGACTTTAATGCGTATTTTGATGAGACCTTTTAATTGGACACGTATAATGCCAATACTGTACTGTATATTAGTCAATATATGTATCAAGCTGTCATCTTATTATTTCATTTCATCTATCTGCCCAATGCTATATGTTCTTTTCTTTTAGTCTGTCTCTCTCTCTCTCTCTCTCTCTCTCTCTCTCTCTCTCTCTTTCTCTCTTTCTCTTTCTGTGTCTGTCTATTTGTGCATGTTTCTGTTCTTTCTAATCATCTCTTTATACATATTTAAAATAAATAAATAAATAAATACATATTTGTATGTAGTACACATTTATTTATAAAATACATACCAGTATATACTTTTATTTAAGCCCTGAATCTATTTAGGACCGTCATTTTCTAAACACATTTTAGTTTATATGGGGGGCTTGCAGTCCCGTACTCCTTTATAAATTGTTACATGTACCTTATACGAACCACAGTCAAGGCCGCTTTTACATCAGCGTGTGAAAATGTAAGTTTCTGATCCCTGCCTGTGTGAGACTATAATGTCCACAACAGGTAAATTTATACCACTTGTCTCCCATCAGGACCTTTACCGCAGAGCTCCCGACAGCCTGATAGTTTTGGAGTTTCTATTAGGCATTTTGCATGGTTGAGGGCGTCCCAAGATTGGTTACATTTTGTTCTGACGACATTAGCGCTCTTCATATGGCCCATCAGTGCCTGTCGACTAGCTGTGGTGATCTACGATTCTCCCATCACACTCATATAAATCACACACTAAAAGCATTCCCCATCCATATTCCTCCCTGTCAAATTTATAATGTTGTAAAGAAAAAAAAAATGACTCGTTGATGAGTTTCTCATTCCTGTTACTTTCACGCTGCATCGCAATAAAATATGGCACCGCTTCAGATTATACTTCTCCATATCACCGCTGTTGTAATTGTCACTATTGTAGAGTTTCTTATTCTTGTATTGTTTAGCACAGTTGCAACACATCAGGGCCTTCAAAGCCTTTTGTGAAGGCCTAAAAATATCAAAACTGATGTTGATTTTATGTAATTTTATAACTATAAGTATCATTTATATATGATATAAATATACAATGAATTTTGCTCTTGAATGTTTTTTAAATTATTCCAAAACCTCTGTTGGAAAGGTTGCTCTGCTTCCATATAGGGATTTATGCATTAAAGCAGTTAACCTATTACATTTCAGCCATCATTTGTTGCATTGCAGATAATTGATTTTGGCCCCGCCCCCACCTTTAGATTATGCCTGGCAGGCTCTCTCATTAGGAAATACACTGCAAAGACCCTTTTTCTTCAACCAATCAGATTTTGAGCCTACGTTCACTAGGGCCTACTAGAAGTCTGCAAATTTACAGAATTTTCAGACTACTTCATTTGTACATGATAGGTTTCACTTTTATTTAGTTTCAATAGCTGTAGAACATTATTTTGTGATGGATCTGAAATACTAGGATCTGTCTAACTGTTTTTGAGGAACGAGAGAAGACAGGTTTTTAGTGAGTGTTGCGATTTTTCTAAAGCGTATTGCCAGTTAGTTTTTTATTTTGTGTTGGTCTTTTTGCCAGTGTAAAAAATGCATTTGGTATTTTTCCTAAACCAGAGAATCTTCTTTCGCATAATGCACAACTTACAGCCATTGCTGTAACTGTAGGAGAAGAGTTTCCTCTTAATTTGTCTATTTAATAAAGGCATTTATTGTAGCTACAGAAGTTTTACATCTATGCGGCAGCTCTCTGTCCTACTGTTATACAAACTCATTTTCTATAACCATAAATGTGTTTTTGTGGTGTGGAATGTTTCCGACGGAGCTCTACTGAAGGCCCAGCTGTGAAATGCACGGCCCGTAACTGGTCTGCCGTTTGCGATCTGACCCTGAAGTGTTAGAAGTCGTCCTGATTTTAGAAGTGCCACCACTTGACCGCAAGCAATCGGACAGTGTGCCCAGCTCCATCTACGCGTCTCAGTTACTGAATGCAAATCACAGAATTACTCAAGTGTAGCTCCTCGAATCATCCCACCGCCTCGGCCTCTCTTCTCATCCGAGCTCCACTTCTTCCGCGGGATGAGGAGTCCAGTGACTTATTTATTGTCGTCAAAAAACTAATTGACGAAATTGAAGAAGCTAATCGACTTAAATTCACTCGTCTAGTTCTAAGCTAGATTTCGGATTGAACTTGAGGAGCAAGCTTCACGAAACATGTTTTTTTTTCTGAAAATGACCCAAATGTAAATTTTTTTTTGATTCATTCATTTTCACTTTTTTCCTGTGTGTGTGTGTGTGTGTGAGGGGGTTGGGTTTCAGAATGACAATGCTAGATGTTATGTAGGACCACATGGCCAGTGACCTTTGCTGGTTTCTGATTGCTGCTCAGTCGGAGAAGATATCAGTGTTTCTTTTATACATGCCACGGATGTTATACCCCAAGCTTTGGACGTATAGCGAGCCCCATGATCAAGATCAGATTGGACCCTATGAGTTCTGGCTGATGCCCCCAGAGATTGACCAGACAAGGACATTCCTCGCCCACCAGCACTGGGGTTTGTCCTAGCCTGCTGTGTTATCTTCACTAGTCGCCCCAAATACAAATCTTTATCAAAGGGGGTCTTGACTGCATGGCCTGACCCCTCTCCAGAGCTCAGGGGTAGTTACCGGATGGGTGCTGAGAGGCTAAAGAGCTGATTAACTTCCTCTGCAGGCAGGAAGTGGCCTGGAAGACAAGGAAAAGACACAACAGGAAGTCAGACAAAAGTTTTGCCCTGAAGGCACCCGAAGGGAAGAAAAGCATTTAAGATGGCAGCAGATTGCTAGAACACTCTCCCCCTAGAAAAAAGAAAGGAAGTGTGATGCTAAAAGAGAGGAAAAAGGCATTTTTGTGCATCTTGAATAACAACAGCAACAACAACAATGATAACAGAACAATATGGCAGCAAAGGCGGGGTCCAATTCTTCTATAATGTGTTATGAAAAGCAGAGAGCTAAGATACTAAGTTAATTTATCAGAGGAAAAAAAACAGACCTTTTAAAGTATAGACAATAAAAAGATTATAGGAATCAAAAGATTGAAGAAAGTATTTTTGTATGTAACAACTATATTTTATATATTGTCTTATGTTATAAATGCATTATGCATACACATTTAGAAATAAACATGATTTTTATTTTTTCTAAATATACTGTATATGTGAGAATTATTTAAATTTAAAGAGGGTTGAACGACACGTAGTCCTGGGCACATATTTTAATTGTCAGTAGATATTTTTCCTTTTTTTTTTTTTAAATACAATTTTACAAGGCTCCACAGAGTAGTTCAATTTTGAAAAGGCAAAAAAAACACAGACTAGATTGATTTTGACTCAACCACAACTCATACGAACAATTATTAAGGTATTCATATTTTTTCCTGAAATCTTAATAATAATAACAACAATAATAATAATAATAACAATAATAACAACAACAATAATACAAATAATAATAATAGTAATAAAAGTAATAATTATTCAAATTTGTTGCTTGTTTTTATTCAAGCTAAAAAAAGGAAACACATTTTTATACGCTCCAAATTTTTTAATTATATTTATTATATTAAAAATACTTTTGTAATTTTTCACATGTTAAATATTTACCAACATTTGATGTTTTTGAATGTTTCTGCATCAATCACGAAAAGTATTTTAGATGTCATATCACTGGTAACGTTTCATTTTGCATAATTTGCACATTTTAAGATAATTTCACAGTGACATCAGATACACTTTTTTTCCTGCTCCTGGTCCTAATGACGAGCCGTACAGTTCGTTCCGACAACCAGAAACACTGTTATGCAATTGTACCATTTTTGTGAATTTAAAACCTGGTCACACTCTAAATTTGATGGCCATTAGTTGAATTAACGGAATTACAGCGCTTTAGTTTTCATTTGAGATTATCTGTTGAACATGCCGTCTGTTTCGCTTGCCAGCTTATTTTACAAACTATTTTTTAAATAGTTTTAAAACATCTGCTCAGAAAATTCCAGTAAATAATATACTTTTGATGGTTTTTTTTTTTTTTCATTTATTAAAGTGGTAGATTAACCAAGAGCATTTCCGTTGTTGTAATTCAGCATTACTGATGAATGATACCTGAAACATTAGCTTATTGTTGAATGAACTCAAAAACAAATGGAAATAAGATTTAAACTGTGACCTGGCTTCAGCAAATGTTCTTTAAATCTGGAGGGCAAGAGGTTCTCAGACAACAGATGTCGTGCTTCCACAGTCAGTCCTGCAGAGGGAGAATCACGGCCTCATCTACCATTATTTACTGCTATTAATCACACCGTCACTCCCAAGACTAACAGGCTTTATTAGCACTGATGAATTCTCTTTTAATACAATTGTGGATAATTCAAAATAATTTTTCTTGCTTGGGATTGGCGTGTAATGTACAAAATCAAGAAGTTTGAATCTGACTTTTGTTAGTTATGACTAGGAAACAGCCTGTTTCCTCCACCAAAAATAATTGCGATAATAGTTTAGAATTGTGAATTATGTATTTAGAAATTAGAGTTTAAAAAATTTGTTTGTTGCAAGTGTCTACTGAATGAGACGAATAATAAAAATAAATGATTATTTTTCATTAACAACAGAGTAGTATGTTTTTGTCTCTGAATTCTGAAAGAAATTGTCAAAATCGTACATAAATCGTACAATCGACATTAAACGTCAAGTATAAGATACATATCCAAAAAACTCAATTTATAAATCTTAAAAAGTTGCCTAAATAAAGCACAGCAGCAAATTTTACAGAAGAGGCAATTCCACGATCAACCTGAGGAATTCATGGATAAAACAAAAGTATTTACAAAATTAAACATTTCTATGAAGCAAAATAAACCATAGAATGGAATATTTGCTCCGCTTTGTGCCTTGTTACTCACAACGACTTGAACATACGTAGAGTGGCATAGTACAGTATAGTACAGTACAGTACAGTAGCATTGGTGACATTTTGAAAATGTTCTTACTGCAAGAATAGCACATACGTAGGATGTTAGAAGGACAACTCTAAGAATTAGCCTGGGGAGGTTTGGCATTCTGGCGGAACTTCAGCTTTTAACAACTCATTTATTTTACTGATTTGCTGTAACTGATATGCAACCAACAACTGGACCATGAAAAGTCCTGCTGGTCCCCAGCACAGTCAAGCCTCATTGACTCCACACACCTGACATATAGAATAGCAGCTTTCCTTGCTTCCCGCACTGGGCATACACTTAGAAACACTTCATAGCCGTGACTCAACAGCAGATTCGGGTGCATTCTTCTAATCACCAGTATCATCGGATGAACAGACGGTTTTTGTTTAATGAACAAACGATCTGAGTTTGCATGGATGGGCAGCACAATGGCTCCGATCCACATATTTAATGTTGAACTCAAATCATGATCATAATGAGCCATTGCAGTCTCAGGCCTAACGGAGTTTGAGAGCATTTTAGCACTCAAATGTATTGCAGGATGAATAAATACAATATTGAAGGACAATAATGTGATGTTTTTTTTTTTAAAAAAGAATACGTATATATTGTCCCTACAGATAGATTGTAGTATTGTCAATGACTGTTCAATAATAAAGCATTACTATAATACTATATTAAATGTTTACTATTTTGGTAAACATTTTATACCACATTATACTATTCTATTGTTTTATACCACATTATACCACCACAAACTGTACTTAGCTATAGGAACGCTGGACTATTTCCCTATTTATGAAAGATGTTTCGTTTATCATTGATGGTTTGTTCCACTTCTTAATTTGTGCGTCTTTACACTTCTCATCTTTTCAACGTTTTAGTCATCGCTTTTTTTCTATTGATTGTGACTTTGTGATTGTGATTGTTCCGCTTTCATCATGCATATTTGCTTTAATGGCCTTCAATGTTGATTGTAGAAATGTTGTTTTGACTAAACAGTGGTGTGAAAAACTATTTCCCCCCTTCCTGACTTTTTATTTTTTGCATGTTTGTCACACAAAATGTTACTGATCATTGAACACATTTTAATATTAGTCAAAGATAACACAAGTAAACACAAAATGCAGTTTTTAAATGAATGGTTCTAATATTTAGTGAGAAAAAAAATCCAAACCCACATAGCCTTGTCTGAAAAAAGTAATTCCCCCCTGGTTAAAAAATAACTTAACTGTGGTTTATCACACCTGGCTCTAGAGACTTTCATATTTATCCACTGAAATCACGATTTATCATATTTACATTTGGAGTTCATGTTCATAAATCACGTGCATTATTTTACACCATTTTCTTTTAGTTTCAGTTAGTTTCTGTCCCTCAGAATCTTTCAACTTTTATTATTATTTTTTGGCCTTTTCTTGTTTTTTACCCAAGTCAACTTTTATCTCATATAGTCGTATGTTGTCCTTTAGTAAACATGCCTGGTGTTGTGATAGAACATATGGATTTACACTCTGCACGTCATTTCTCCTACCAAATTGTGTTGCAGAGCCGCATAACAACTTAAAAAAAGCAAGACATCTCACTAAACAGACATCAGAGTGCTACAGTAGTCAGAGCAGCGGCCTAATCTGCATTCCACCGTGGACTTACAGCAAGGAAATTGTGGCAGGCCCCTCTGGCTGCGGAGATGAGTGGAGGAATGACAGTGCCTTGATTTGCTGAGAGGGAGATTAAATGGGTTTTTCTAAAGCTGAGGAAATATTGCCATTACCAGCCAATTTATGTCTTTTTATCTGTTCTTCAAACATGTCACTTTTGTTATTCTGGCATGATAATTGCATGGCGTCCAAAAGGAAATGCAGGGGGTAGGATGGGGGAAAGAGGGAGGGGAAAGAGGGAGGGGACAGAGAGAGAGAGAGAGAGAGAGAGAGAGAGAGAGAGAGAGAGAGAGAGAGAGAGAGAGAGAGAGAGAGAGAGAGAGAGAGAGAGAGAGAGAG
>MU204241.1:4682719-4693320 GCA_017309775.1 Paedocypris sp. Pulau Singkep
GGGCTTCAAAATCCTCTAATCCTGGTAAATACCCATTTATGATACTCCCAACTGATAGACTCATTTAATTTTGAGTAGCCACACTCTCAGCAAATAGGATACGGAATTGGATCTCAGTGATTATGATTATCTTAAAACCAAATCAAAATTTTCTTATTTATTGCCCTCTTGTCTGATTTCGTATGTAAAGCTAAGGTTCGTTTCTAATGGCTGATAAGCGACTCCAAACAGGGGTTGACAAACACGCTCATGCCTCCAGTTTCCACCTCAGAGTTCGTTTGAGTTTTAAAAGTGGTAATTTCACTAGCACGGTGTGTAATGAGTTGTATAAGCGAACTAATTCTTTCAGTATTTACAGTCTTCTTTTGTATCGATTGGACGGCACGTGAGTTCATGCCCTTGGCAGAAGCTCTTATTGATGTCCCAGTTTGTCTTGGGGTTGAATGCGCGGTAACTTGTTATAGATAAACCTCAAATGCTGAGGGCAATGCATTAACATGAGGTTATAGCTTCGAATTGCACTGTCATAGAAATGATGCAAAGGACAAAGCCTCGCTCTTGAGACATGTTTAGCTCATCAGTCGCTAGCATTGCTGAGCCATGTATGCGTCACCTGATCAAAGCATTAGCCTGATTAGCGGTGTGCTAAGGTGCTCTTGCAATGTGATGGATGGTCCATTTGGTTTTCTGAACCACTTGTCTATTTCTGGGTCACGGTCCACACAGAGAGACTGCAAACGCGCCTCGCCATTCTGCTGCCACATTGTGATATTGATTTAGCTCATTAAATGCTTTATAACATTGTTTTGTTTAGATCTAGTTACATTCTCTCATTCAAATTTCCCAAATGAGAAAATAATTTTCACCTGACAACGGATAAAGTTAATTATCTCTGACAAACCAAGAATGGACCTGTTCTTTCTGTGCTCAGTAACTTGTAGAATAATAAGTAAAGATAATGGTGACTCTCTGGCCACAAACGTACATGGGTCACTTAATAAAAAACAAGAAACCTTTTGTGACTCAGCAAACTCCACATCAAAACTCAAAAATTACAAATCTTGTGTGTCGGAGGTTCAAGGAATTAAGTGTAAATCTTAAAATTGAAATTACGTTTTACTTGGAACAGTATTACACAAATGATTAATCAATGCTTACCTTGCAGATTATTTGCATTTTAATAACTGTTTGACAGAGATCAAGAGTAAGGAATGATTAAAGATGAGGAATAATTAAAGAAAGGAAGCATCACCGCTGCTAAAACACAAGTTGTGTAAATCCACTTTTTTTCAGTTAACGGTCGTTTTAGTCTGCAGAACTTGTTGTTTTGAGTAAAGTCAAGAGCCTTTGCAAGTTAAAATGTTTCTAAATTTGTAAAATTCTAAAAAAAAAAAAGCATTTGTGAATGCTTGTGATCGTCAGACGATGTTCATTTAACATGTGGTCATTTACTTTCAGGAAACATGTAATTGTTATTCTGCTTTGTATTGTATTGTTTTTTAAATGCAATACATTCTGGAAAAAAAATGATATCCTGAGTTAGGGTTCGGGTTAGTTTGAGTTTTAGGGGTCTTAGGGTTAGGGTTTCCCACTGGATAATACGAAACTGAAGCTAATGCTTTGTGTGAGAAAATGAATTTTAAAGCATCACCGAAATGTTCAGAAAAGGTTTTTCATGTATGATCCATATGTCATGTAAGATTTGGGTATTTTGGGAGGATTGATAATACATGGGATTGGTTTTACATTCTGTAGAGTATTGAAGTGTGATCAGGAGGCTTGGTGGAAGGAAACCTGAAGGTCACGTTAATGTGCATTTCACAATTCCAGACTTTTCTCAAAGGGCAGAGGGAAAAAAAAGCCATGTGGATTTATCCTACTTGAATTATGTGGATTGTACAAGCCAGAAGTCTCAGCCAGATTGAAATGGAGTTCTCCACTAATGTGTCTTTTGTCTTACGGCTCCTTCATTTCTCATTTGCATGCGCAGGGGTTATTACCAGTGCACAACAGCCCGATTCATCATTTACCAAAAAGCCTGTATTGCCAAAGTCTCAGACGAGTATTAAGTGCTGATGGCCTTGCGATGAATGTCATTTTAGCTGTCACAAAGACAATTTCATCCTCCTTCTGTGTTCGGTGGGTCTTCGAAAAGCAGACATTTCAAGTAGCTAAATGTGATTAGTCCATTTACATTGAGTCTGCGGCGAGCTTATTCTGTGACAATACGAGAAACAATGCTTTTTTTAGGACCTACTTAGATTAGCAGACGTGGTCTCTGTATTGAACTTCCACAAATCCTGTTAGCAGACTTGCACCCGGCACGTTTACGTACGGCACACGATCCGAACCATTCAAATGGGAACACTGGAAATTAATTAGAATTATTTGCCCAAAGTTTAAACTATTAAACTCCTTGTGCGAGGCCATTGTGAGAAGGCTTCGGCTAGAGAAAAGGTAGTTTTCTTTGTTTTGTTTCTTCGAGTCTTAGTTTTGTCCACATTAATTAGAGATAGTAAATGCAGTTGGAATTGGGAGGCTGTGATGTCATGATGAGACAATCTCTTAATAACGAATCAGGGACAGGGTCACCTCGCTGAGGGGAAAGAACCTTCCCTTTTATGGTTAAATGCAATTAAGCCGGTTAAACACAATTTTGATACGGTTCCTAGTGGCCATATTGACAAACTCACTTTTTTCACTGTAATGTTCATAAACTGGTCTTTTTGTCCTATAAATACCAAACTAGATTTATAGGACTTAATGGAGTTTCTATCAATTTACAAAAGAAATTTATTTTTCTACCTTGGCTAGAAAAACTTTACTTAGCTAACAAAACAAACTTTTTTTTGGAGTCCCTGGAAACTGAATCTGTTGTCTTTTGATTTTTAAAACACTTTTTTCTACTATTTTGTCATTAGACGATTATCTTTTTTTTTTTTTTTTTTTTTTTACTGGTATAAGTATTTTACTCTTGACACCACTTACTACTCAACACACCTCATTTCAAACTATGCCAATGCATTACTGTAATATTTATGCCTTATTACACACTCATGCACACATTCATTCTGTTAATACTGGGGTTTATGCTAATTACAGTTTGCTTTTTTTATTTGCCAATGTAATTTTTTTTCACTTTTGACCTGAAGTGATTAGTCTTTTTGCAACAGCATTTTAACGCTTGACCTCTGCACTAGTTTACTGCCGCTTTTGTACTGTATGCATGTATTCATGTCTGCTAATTTTGTGTGCGTGTGTGTGTGTGTGTGTGTGTCAAGGTTGCTCTGTGTAAGGAAGTGTGTAAAGAGAGAGAGGCCACTCTAAAACATACGCACTCCTCATGCTCCATTTAAGACGATGATTATTTGCTTTGTTCTCCTGTCCGTAAATTATCATTATTCTTTTGACAGCTTGTCTGCAGCAGAGGCCAGTGTGTGAGGCAAAGTGTTTTTAGAGTGTTCTGCTTTCAATTTGTTTGCGTTTTAGTTTGTATATGTGAGGGCCTTGTGTTCACTCGTGTGTTTATTCACACAATATGGCCTGACCGGTCCTGACAGAATCACTGATTCAACATTGTGAGACAAACAAATCAAAAATAGCATCTGGGAAACATATAAGATTTAATTTCACTGTCTGGTCTTTCTTTCCCACTGGTTTTTCTATTCTATATGTTTTTTTTACTAATACACAATTATACAATATGATATAATTCTAATTAATATGAAGCTAATTAAATTAATAACAGTCATGCAAAATACGTATCAAAGCTAGTATTGACATAAATATGTTTCTTACATATATACACGTGTATACACTAAATATATTGCTTTGTTCTATACAAGTTCTAATAATAAACTTTAATAAAACAAATTATCAACCACTAAGAATAGGTAATAAAATTATTTTGGTATTGACTTTACTGAAGTAATTTTACTGAAATTACTTGTACTTATATGAATGTATATGCTTTTAAATAGAAATGTATCAGGAGCATTTTAATAAACTAAATTGAGATATAAGACAAATGTTGAGTGTTTTATATATGTCATATATTTAATAAATGATATATTTAAAACATGTATATGTTTTCATACACACAAATATGTTTTAATAAATAAAATGTGTTACTGTTGTCAGTTTGTTTCATTTTGTTAGAAGTATAAATATTTGTGTCTTTTGGTGCTCCATACTTACATCATCATCGTGTGTCATTTTTCATAATGTCACGCCGCGCGTGTTTCTGTCATGTTTGAAAAATGTTCCTGAACCCACTTTTTTGTTTCCCACTGTCACCTCAGTGTTGAAGCCCAGCAAGCTGGCAGAGACTGACCCCGAGGTGCTGGGAATTGTGGGTAGGAGGATTACCTATGGTGGCATAGTCTGGGGCCTCCTCTGTGAGACTAGCTGGCTGAGCAGATGGCAGTGGCCTGGTAGTCACAGCATGGGCTGAGGTTTCTCTTACACAAACGCCAGAAAATGGTGTGTGTTTTCAATGGTGACGCAACATAACTGCAGAGTGACAGCTTTGTGTCAAGCTTTATAGAAATATTTACATCATTTCGAAAAGAAAGACGTATTTTTAGCTGCAATTACGGCTATTGACAATTTTTTTTTTTTTTTTTGCAGTTTTTATGTTGTTTTTACAGTGTAATTCTCAAATTTAAGTTTTTGTTTCCAACACAAAATCCTGTGTGTTTAATTGCCAGGAATAACCAAGTACGTATTTATTTTTCAATTTTCTATTGTTTGCTTGTTTGTGTAACTGTTTATATAATTGTTCACATATTGTTACATATTGTTATATATACATATATTATATAAATGTTAAAATATCGTGCTTTTAGTGTTTGTGCACCGTAGTTCTTGTACTAGTTCTTGTTCTTGTACTTATCAGGTGCACTTAAAATGCTTAAAAATGTGAAAAAAAAAATGTGCTTTAAACGTGAAACAGATAAAACAATATTAGGAAACAGATGTTTCGTAATGGTGCGCCTTATAATGCAGTGCGCCTTACATTCCGAATAATACGATATTTGTCGTTTTTTTTTAATTAACTTACTTTCTCCATCTCTTCTCTGAATATTCACTTTTTTTCTTACATTCAGACAATCGAGCTTTGAACACTCTAGTCTCAAACTGTTAATTAACCTGATTAAAGGGGAAAAAAAAATCTTGAGTCCTGTTATCGATGCTGTATAAATTAGAGCACCAAAGACTTGTTCACTTAATTAGTAGATTGATAATCTTTTAACTTTAGGCTGGCGAGCGGGAGAAATTGATTGTCTTTTAGTTGTATATAGATTGTTGTTTGGCTGAAAAATCTTTACTGTTTCTTTTTTTTTTTTGCTTATATTTTCTCCATTGACGTAGTTTTCTCAATAATTCATTATTTCACATTTTATTTTAGACCAAATAATGGCACTTCATCTAATAGCCTGGGATAATAAACAAGATGCCTTTCTCAAGCCCAATATTTGGCCCACTTTGCCTGCCTTGTTCAATGGAGAGGAATATTTATGGCGTGGATATTGGGAATGAAAGCCTTTTACATTTTAATGAGTGCTAAATAGGGAGCGGAGAAATATTGTTCATTAGGCGTAATCTGTGGAATTGCTCCAGTGAACTTCCTCGCGAGGGTGTTTAAAATGCTTCGCTCAAGTAGAGCAGTTTGTATGGTAATTAAGACGCCATTTCGCACTCAACATCTGCGTTGTATTTAAAGGCTTCTGATTGTATTGTCTGTGTTAAACATGAGTGAAAAATAGAACTGTGTAACTGTCACACTCTGCCACACACACACACGCACACACACACACACACACACACACACACACACACACACGTTTGTGTACAGTTCTATCATTTGGGTCTCTACATTGGCCTAAATGCTTGTACACACTTACACATACAGGTATTTAGGTGATTGTGGGGACCCAAATGCTAGGCTTTTATAGTACCGTGGGGACTTGGGTCACTTCTGGGTACCTTTGTCTGGGCCTCAAACTTTTGAATATGAGTTTGACGATCAAAATAGCATTTTAAGGCTTTTCTGACTATTGTTTGTCAGTAGTGGGACTGTGCTTTGATGTGTGCGTACACAAACACATAAACACAAACGCGCACCATTTTTAAAAGTGTCTGCCCGTCTCCTCTTACCTCAATGTCCTTATCAAGTAAACACACTTCTAGAATAACACACCCACTTTTCAAGTGACAACATTTTCCCTCTTTTCCCTTGCCGGAGAACATTAGAAAAAATTACAGTGCTGACATTTCTTCATTAATCATGAGGACCGGCAGCGGCAGTGAGCGGCACAGAACCTTGGCAGACGTGGGTGTCCCTGCCGAGCCCCAGACGCCAGCCTCTCTGAGCCACAGCTGTTGCTGCCATCAACCTCACAAACACATGACACCCACCTCAGATCCACTCTGTCCACAGCAGCTTCCAAAGGACGGAGGCCTGAGGTGTGCGCACGGGTGGGGAGGAGAATGGATGCCTGAACGTCCCAGATGAACGGATTAAAGGACTCAAAGAATATGGTCATTTTGACGTCTCATGAGTTCAAGGCTTTTGTTTTTTCCGTGCTTGCCCATAGATGGATGAATGGACAATCCTTTATTTGTTCAACCGATGGATCATTTACATTGTTCCATTAAATATTGTTCAAACAAACATTGTTACAATAATTGCGGATATAAGCACTTTTTTTTTCGAATTTCCGACGCTCAAAAACTTGCGGGGTGCTTATAATCGCAGATTTCAAATACGTGCGTAAATGTACATGGCCATTTTTCTGTATTTCAAGTCAGGAGAAATCACAAATAAACGTAAACGTGTCGTGTTTGTGCAGCAGTTCGCGTGTGCGTCTTTAAATAATGCGTAGGCAGACGTGCATATAGTAAGCTTTTGTTAGCTCAATAACAGAAATAAAGAAACATACAACAGAAATATTAGTCATGCCGTGACACTTAACAGGGACAAAATAACACTGGAAGTAGAGAGATTTAACTAAATACAGTCATTAATATTTAAATAGACAGGTTGATCATCGCTATCGGCTAACAGCTAGCGCCTGAAAACAACTCCAGCACACAAAACGTTCAGAGCAAAACGAAAACAGTGTGAAACGAAGAACGTCGGCGTCAAACACGATCTAATCGCTCTGTCTGCTGCTACAGAAAAACAATACCATTCTCTCATTTACATCTGACAAAAACCGAGCTCAGCTTTGGTCTGGGTTTTAAGTCCCTGATGTAGGATTATGGGAGTTGGAGTTTAAAGACTAAAACTATTATACAAGTAACAACGACATTGAAGCGATTTGAGTCACAAGTTAGGTTTGTTAAATAAAGAAAGAGAACATTTTCGTCATTTATCCAGAAATATTATTTTGTGCCTGAAAAGGGGGGGGGGGGCGTATTTATTATCAGAAAAATCCAAATAGGAAAAAGCTTTATTGCCATGTTCGCACAGCAAATGTATGGTGATGGATTAATCACTTCCCATAATGTGTAAATAAAAACAATTACAATAAAATAAAAATAAAGTGCTGAAAATAAAGTACAATAAAAGCAATACATTACAGTTATTAGGTTACTTAAACAAAAATAAAATAGTTGATATTTTCAGATTTTCTAAGTGCATGTTAAAGGATGCATTACAGTATACTGTATAACCACACACTCACACACACGCACACACACACACACACACACACATTTTCTTTGTCCCTAATTATAATCGTCTCAGAATTGTACAGTTTGTTTTGTTTACTTTGCGTCTCATTATATTGGGGTCCGAGGTTCTTAACCACCATGGTGGTCAGTGCTGCCATATGGTAGAGATCACTTGGGACTATATGGAGAATCAGGCCAGACTGTTATCTATAGGAGTGTCCCACCACCTCCACACATATATTCTCTCAAGCTCAGACACACATATATACGTGGGAGGCCAGGACTGCCTCGGTGGAGTCACAGAAAGTAGGACGGGTTGAAGGAGTGAAGTAAAGACAGGCCCAGATGTTGGGCACTTTCTCGCTGGGTGGAGTCACCACAGACAAACACAGCTGAGTCGTAGCCCCCCAGCATCTCCGTATGAACATTTAAGGGTGGTTTCCTTCCTGACCTCGTACGTCATCTCTCCAGCACACTCACCATTGTTAATCTGGCGTGTGTTAAAGTTTAAATTCAATGATTCCTCCTTTTTGAAAATACGGGTCATGAAGTACTAAATGTTAGTCAATAATTGTTGCTTTTCATTTCTCATTAATTGTAGCAGTATAGCAAGATTACATATTTATATTTAATTTTCCGAGGCTTGGCGAAATTTATGATACCACTTTGTTAATCCCACTAAGAGGATTTTTTTTTTCTTCAAAGCCGTATTTGGAAAGATTTGGCGCCGCTGAATACATGTCCATCCTTCTATCAGAATGTTTTGCAAATTCCTTGGTCTAATGTAAATTCATCAGACAGAACATGATGGTGATTGTACAATTTAGATGCTAGATCCATACATCTGATCCTCATGTAGACATGGGTGACATGCCATCAAGCACTACAGGCGTCTCGAGCTCGACTTGGACGGAAAGTTTAACATATGGCGTTTGGGAAAGATCAGACGTGATCTCTGAGTGTGCTCTCCGTACTAGCGTTTTATTAGGAAAATTCCATTGTGGAGATTTTTCACAGCATCTATCAAAACACATGAGAGTGTGTTACAAGACCACCATCTGTCTGTCATGGTGCTGCTGCTTTGTTTTAATTGCCCTACAGACAGGAGCGCGGCGGCTCTGTTGTCTTGTGGGAGGGTTTTGACTTTGTCTTTGGATCTCAGCTGTTATCAAACGTCCGTCCTATCAGTCACAACGTCACCGCTCTTTTCCCTGCTGGCATCGGTCCGGCCCGTGCCAGGTGTCCCTGATGGCACGGCCACTAATGTGATGGCAGATTTTTTTTTGCCCACCCCTGTAGCTCAGTTTGGGGTTGATGTTTCTGGTGCTTAAGTGCATCGTCCATCTTTCTCCACCCACTCGGTGGTAACGCTGGCCACCCTCGGCCTCCCCTCCAGCCTTCTGCGTGTTCATTAACGGATCAGCCCTTGCCATTCATTGGAAATCAAAACCGGATCTAAATTCTGAACTGCTTTTCCATTTCTGATTCAAGTGGAGCCTGTAATTCTGGACCTACAGTAAGGTTCAGAAGCCATCATTTAGAGAAAATGACAAGTTACAACCAATACATTTTTATAGTGACTTTATATAAATGGTTTAGTAAAAGAAAATGATAATCGTAGACATTAGTTGCTTTGTTTTTCAAAGCTTTGTATAACATCAATGAAGTGTTAAATTAAGTATATAAAAAAAATTCAATAAAAATTACATGTTTTTGCAGGTTGAGCACGTTTACGCCTCAACACATTTTTTTTTAGTTAGTTTATCTTTAAATCAACAACAATAAAACACAAACTTGTTCATGATTGGGATAATTGCTATCTATAGATAGTAAGTGGGACTTCCTATCAATTTGAACAAAACATGGTGCCAAGAAAACATTTCCTTGCTCTTAACTTCCTATTCTAATGACATAAAGAACTTAACTGTCCAAAGAGACACAAACTATTTAAGAGCTAACAACAATGTACATTTTAGTCCTTAAAAGCACACCTTCTGCCATAGAGAATAATAACACAAATAATAATACTAATAATAGAAATACAAATATGAACAAATCAATTGAGTTTATAGTCCTCTAGGCTAGAAAAAAAAGAATGAAATACAATTAGTGTTGCAGTTAGTGAGAGAGACTGCCCAAGAACGTAAACAGCGAGTGTGTGACTGAGATGGATTCTAATTTAATGAAAGCGAGAGTGTGCTGTTCCCCGGCTTTGTTTATTGCTCCCAGCTACTTCAAACTGCTCTGAATATTCAAACAAGCTCATTTCGGATGTCTGCTGCGTGTTTTAGATGTTAACATCTCTCAGATGAGCGGTAGTTATCATTCTGAGCGCTTGTCGCACGGACTCCAATGTGATCTAAATGAGAACTTGAACACACACACACACACACACACACACAATCCTTGCTTGCTTTTTTTCTGCTGTGTTTGTCACCAGATACCACAATTACTGTTAACTACACTATTAAACCCAGATCCTATGCTGCATTTCTCTACATTTTGCGTGGCACGTTGGGGCTCGTAAAGCAGCAGCAGATGTTAACAGTGAGCACATTTAAAGATTAGCAGGTTTCAGACAAGCAGTAAAGCTGCGGTGGGAGAAGTGATATTAACGTAGTGGTTTTATGTTGCGGGTAAAACACGAGCCACGGTGCGAGTCAGGGATGTGGAACACGTGTGTGGCCATTCATAAATTCACTGTTCTACAGAAGAAGTGTTGTAGGGGTCTGTCTGCTAATATCTCTATAATAGCTTGTCTGTCGATGTTTGGTTTAAACAAGACCACAAATAAAAAATGAAATATAATCGAAAACAAAACTGAACACACACACACACAACATTTTGCTACATTTTAATGACGGTTAAGCAGAGAGAGAGAGAGAGAGAGAGAGAGAGAGAGAGAGAGAGAGAGAGAGAGA
>MU204241.1:4693420-4704503 GCA_017309775.1 Paedocypris sp. Pulau Singkep
GAGAGAGAGAGAGAGAGAGAGAGAGAGAGAGAGAGAGAGAGAATTTATCGATCTGTCTAACTGGGATTGTGGTCACACAGTTTAAATATATTATTTTCATTTTTAAGATTTGCTAAGATGATAATTATAGTAATAATTGTACTAAACATACTTCAAAATTATCAGAATATTTACAGCAGCTGAAATGTGAACCAGTTAAAGAATAAGCATTTTAAAATGGAATTTTTTTGGGTGAAATTTGAAGCGCAGGTGTGATTTTGATAACACAGATTTGTAATTATACATTTTTCAACCGTTATTACCATTTGGTATCTTCTAAGTGCAGAATTTAAACGTAAAGACTTTGTGCATGGCTTGAAAACATTTTCAAAAAATTTTTTTCCGAATAATTTAGAATTTACAATGGTGTATCTGCATGCACGTATGCATAGGCTGCTCTGACGGCTGTAAAGTGTGACCTCGTGACCTTTGAAGCATCCAATCATTTACTGTTGGTCTATCAGGTGGTTGGTCCTTCCAAGAGTCGGAGCGAATGCCCCTGGACAAGGCCTCCACCAGCCCTCAATATCACCTATAAATCACTTTGTCATTTATACCTTCATTTTTTATTTAGGACGATACTTATTTGAATAGAGGAACGTTTCGTAAATAAACACCTCACGCAATGTCTGACTTGAAAACGGACATTCTTCACCTCACCAATTTGACGAAGCCGTAACTCAGTCTGAGTTTTGAGATCTTGAGTTACGACGGTGGCGCTGTATTGAAACGCTTTGTCCTTGTCCAGACAGTATTAAAGTTTGCCTGCCATTTCTACTTGGCATCAGAACAGATTTTGCCAGTGTTCCTCCAGCTAATCAAAATCGGAGGCGCGTGAACGTTGCAGCAAAAATAAACGAAGAATTGACTCTGATTTGCTTCCTTGTTTTGTAGACTGCATGAAGGGAACGTTTCCATCTCTCACTCCCTCTGATGTGGCTGGTTCACAATCCTTCCTCGAGGCCTGAAGATCTGAGCAGAGGGCTGCGTTTCACCTTGACCCGGAGCTGAGGTGATCACGCCAGCACATGAACTCTTTCACGGAATTATAAATAGGCCATGCCCCGGCTGTCGTGTACTTCCTGTGGCCTCGGTGTGGCTGGAGGGACTTGCCGGCTCTTCCAGCTCTGTCTTTTAAATGAGATTTGAGGAGACTGGGGTGCTATTGCCTGGTTCCCGCCGGGCAGTGCCGCTTCCAGGCTGAATTCAGGGTGTGTGGTTCCGCGGTGGAAAAAAAATCAAAGAGCCCGGGGACATCAACAGCAATTGGCACTAATTAGGGAACCTGGGCTTGCTGGGGTTGCACCACGTTCATGTCAGGAATACTGATGCCCGGTGAGTGTTGAGACACTGCTGCTGTCATCAGGGGCTTCAGGCTTTCACTAGTTGCTTTAATGCAGTAGAAAATAGCAAAAATCGTGATTCGATGAGAGTGAGAATGATTGGATTTGTGATTGTGGGATGTGTTACCGCTGTTTTTCAAACACACCGTCTTCTCCCAAAATACCTTATCTAGACTGATACTTATACATAACAATTTCTTTTCAATTATAATGTGTTCAGAATCAGGTTTGTGCATTTTTTTTTTTAAGATAGTTATGCTCAGATCATATTGTTTGAGTCATTTATTATTTAGCCCAGATATAAACTCACACACACACACGCACATTTAAATAGTCACAAGTTTTTGAGCTGCAAACAATCATTATAATATGAATTGATAACAATCAACTGATAATCAAATTGATTCTTCAAGGCCACTGTTACCCACCAAACAGTTCGATCAGTTCAGCTTCACTCGCTCCGCCCCTTTTTAAGATGTAAGGCCAGTTTGAATGATTCTGTTTGCTCGCCGTCACTTTGTGGTGGTCACATTTATTTTTCACCATCACATTGTTTCACACGACAGCCATTTTAAACGCAACAGTGAGCCCAAACTGAGTTTTTCTGTAAAACATCACCCTGAAGTCTGACGCCTTCCTCTATGAATATAAAATATAAAAATCAGAACTGACATTGACATGTTAAAACAGGCCATTTATTTGTAAATGATGACGTTCTACAAACTGAAAACACGTTCCTTAATCAAAATGTGTTTTATACTGTTCTTTGTAGTTAAAATTGTACTCTATCATTGTTACACCTAAACTCCAGTACTTTCAATTCTAATATGTTGTTAATATCAGATATGAAAATAGCTTTAGTTATCAGACCAGTCTCGGCGGACGAATCTGACACAATGGTCTTTCTGGCTCTACCCAGAGTTCCCAGCTGTGGGGGATAGAAAAAAAAATAAAATCATTTTAGGAAAATCTCCCTGCTTCCCTAATCCTGCCATTCCAGTACCAATTTAGACCCTTGCTCGTCTCTTTCCCACCCCTGCTGTGTCTTAGCCCCCGCCCTGGCCAATCACTGCTCTTTATGGGATTATCCAGCCCCCAATAATGTCCTCTGCCCTCATCATTTCTAGAAATATCTCTTTGGGCAAACACAGCATGGATCTTACCTGCAGGAGACGTGGCTGAGCTAACCTGCGGTGGGGCTGGAATGTTTACTGATAATGTGCCTTTGAGAGATATCAGACGGAATGTATATGAAACGGGCATTTGTTGAGTTTGCCGTTCCTCGCACACAAAAGCCTCTTGTCCGGAAAATGAAAATTGTTGGGTTTAGCCAGCAGTAAAGGAAATTGTTGGCAGTGAAAGCACTACTTTGGGCAAACAGATGCTGCATCTCATCTCCACAGGAAACATCATATACATATCTCGCCCACTGTGTTAGTCATTGAGACATCATGAGGTTGCGTTTTATTCAGCTTAATCCAAGACTAAAAATGGATTGCGTGCAGAGAGCCTGATGGGTGTTTTATTTTTTTATTGCCACACGACCAGGCTTGGTTGACTTGGCTAAGATAAAGTATGAAGAGATGCGTTTTTATTCAGTCGTGTCAGATTTCTACTGTTAATTTATCACACGTGCAAAAATCAATACGCATCATATTTGTCTTTTGCCTAAATAGCGTCTTCCTTGTTTTCGCCTGCGCTCAAAACTTTGTAGAAATGTGATCAGTTCACAGTGTCGAGACTGTGTTGGGCAACTAAGTTTAGTTCAGCCGGCCTATTTTAAGAAAAAGGCTCTTGACACAGGACTGCACCAGTGAAAAATCTTCCCCAGATTGGATTCCATAGAAGCATCACCAGGAAACAATCAATAAGTGAGCGGAAAGAACCCGTCTCCCTGGATCACCATGTCCCAGCGCCCTCCAAGCCAAAAGATGAACTCACTGCCTCCTCTGTTTTATTACAGATGCTTTTATTTTTTTTATTCATTTTTAGTGATCACCTTATTTTGATGTGTTTATTTTATTTTATTTGTTTTAATTAGCGCCAAAAACATGTTTCCTCTACAGTACTAAGGAAAACATGTTTAATTTCTGCCTAGTTTCTGGCTCAAGACTTCTGATACATTTTATTTTAGGTATGATTTATTGAAATTTGCCACTTTATATACATTTTGTTTTTAAAGTAACACTTTTGAAACCAAAAACAGTTTTTGAGTTTCCCAAACAGTAATGTTGTTTTGTTTTAATCCTGTTTAACTATATTTAAAAGCTTCGAGTGGTAGAAATAGAATTGTTACATGGCACCAACATAAATACAATATTTTTTATTAATATTATTTTATTTTTATTTATAAATACAATATTATTTTTAGCAATAATTGTGATGCTTCAAAGTGTTCAAGCATCTTTAAACATGTCTGTTGTTACAATTTATATAGTCTCTTCTTGTTTTAATCATGATTATTTCTTCCAATTATGGCCCACAAAGTTTAAAAACAAAATATAATCTTGATACATATTACTTTTGTTAAATCATATTTTAAATCTACACGTTTTGCTAAATTTAATGTCACAGGGTGCTAAGACAATTAGGATATTTATTATATCAACGTTGTTAGATTTTTAGTTAGTTTTTATCATTTTACACGCTTCAAAAGATGCATATCATTAATCATAATAATATTTTAAAAAACAGAATTACAATAATTGAATAACATGTATGAATACTTTAAAGTTTCTGTCTATCTTTAATACAAGAAATACACTCTTGATACCAATACATGAGATTGTATTTATATCTATAAATGTATATAAATATAAAGCATCAGCAAACATCTTGTTTCTGCCGTTTCCTCTGGCTGGTGTCTGCCTTTTCACTCCATCATTCCACACTTCCGTGGCCGTATCGGCAGACAGAGATGGAGTGTGACAGCAGGCAGTGGGCAGCGCCTGATCTCAGACCTGCGCCCACTACCCCCATCGCCCCACAGGGAGGGCAGGAGAAGAGCCCTGTGTGCTGCTGGCCGGAGGAACTCTGCAGATAACACACGTATCACTGTAATATCTTGTGAAGGGCCACTTTGCCAAGAGTATTAATTAGAGGTCAGGCTTTTGGGGAGCTGCTTTGTTTCAGCCCCAATTCCAGGGCCTGCCAGGTCAGGGCTTGACTTCAGCGTGGCTGTGAGGGCGACTCTTCATATCCTGGCCGGAGGTCACACGCTTCCATCCTTGCTCTTTGTGAATGGTCCGAGAAATGAACTTCTTTGGTCCTAGTGACTACACCAGGTAAATACTCATGTTAAATACTCAGTGCTGTCAAACTCATGCGATTCATGTCAATGCGTTAGAAAAAAATAAATACTAGAAGTTACAAAAAAAACTTTTGGACGTTTACACATCTTAGAGCTGGCATGGGCAAACCATGTTAAGCGTTTTAATCTGGCCCGCCAAACTTGTAATAATTACATTGAAGTCAGATATTTGGTTGTAGATTTTCTTCATTTTCTTTTGGAATTGAAGGTAATGCTTTCTCTATATCCTAAGATGTGTATTTTTTCTCCAACAAGGTGAGGTTGCAGAAGCACTCTAATCTGCTCCCTGTTCGGCCCCTTTGTAAAAAGTTCGAACCCATTGTGGCACGCGAATCTAAACGTGTGTACACCCCTGTGTACATTTAAATTAATAATAATTATAATAGATAATAATAATAATAATAATAATAATAATAATAATAATAATAATTCATTCAATTTTGTATTTATTGGCGCCTTTCTAGACTCTCAAGTTCGCCTTACAGAATACACAACATTCACACGCACACCGATTTGGTGATTATTAGTATTTAGTTCTATATAGAGTTTTACAAACTTCTGTCTTGTAATCACAATTACATTGGTGGAAAATGTATGATTAAATAGTAAAAAACAATTAACAAGATTTTTTTAGGCAGTAAAATCTTGAAAGCCATTTTTTTTTTTTTTTTTTTTTTTGCCTGCAATGAAACACTTTTCTGCTGATGCACTTGTATGTTGTACTTTGGTGTTTCTGATTTATTTGTTTCTTAGCTTGAATTGTGTTCTGTTCTGTTCAGACAACTACATTGTAATAAGTGCTTCGTTTCTATGTTTAGTTTTATCATATTCCTGGATCTACGCTTTCATTCAAAGCGTCTTGGTTTGCAATATCTCCATACGTTTATTGAACTTTGTTGCTTTTGTTGTTAAATATTTCAGTCGCTGCAAATCGAAAAGTTAATGTGAATACAATTACAAAAGCTTTACTCATACCTTGTTCCACATGTGCTTTAAAAATTAGAAAGTACATGTGAAGAGATGTAAGAAGATTGAACATTTTTTTTCTTCTTTTTATTCCGTTCTGAATGTGTGTTGTGGGTCTGCGTGAAGTGTAAATCTGAACTGACAGTCTGTGCAGGCGCTGTCCGTGTCAAAAGTTAACAGGATTTCGCCCAGCTATGGAAACCAGAGATAGAAATCAGAAAATGTTTATGTGATATTGCATCCAGAGTGACAACTGTCAATAGTCTGTGATGGAGGGAAAGGAAGGTATAGATTTTTGTAAGGCTCATCCAGCTCTGCTTGTCATTAGATAGCGACCCAGTTCTGTTTGTCTGTGCATGTTAAAAAAATCAAATCAGGTCTGGGTGAGGTTAATGTGATCCAACACACTTATGTAATTGAAAATGAATGCGTGGTTAAATATAACATATGAACATATATTCCATTAAGATTAAAAGTTTTGAAAGATAATTGTTGAAAACAAAATGTTGTAGTATATGTTCAGAATTATTATATTTTTACTCAAATAACAATCTGTAATTATTATTATTATTATTATTATTATTGTTATTATTATTATTGCCATTATTACTGTTACTACTACGTAATAATAAAAATATTATTATTATTATTATACATTTTTCTTGTCTATTTGATTTAATGCACGGCTCGTCTTTATCTTAATTGTACATAATATTGATAATTACTATACTGTATATTTTTTTTCATAATCATTCTGTAATTTTGCATACATATGTATAAAATTCAGCACTTCTGGTCACGTATGTCATTTCCCTGTACTTGTCCATGTTTAGTGACACTGTCTTTGAATCTAATATAGTCTATATTAACACTATGATGTAGTTTTAATTTCCACAAAACCTTTCCATTACTCTTAAGTGATATCAATAGTTGTGTTTGTGCAAGGTAATTTTTTTAAAACTATTTCTAGAAAACTTTAATCCCATTTTCCTGTCATCCAAAAACACTTCATTTATTAATGTTAGCGCTTTTTAATCCATGCTTCTATTTTTTGAATCACTGTTTCATTTCTGTCAAGAAGAGCTGGAGCCAATCCCAACAACTATTCATTGTCTGTAATGGTGGCCGACCAATCACAGAGCGGGACACACTCACTCGTACCTTAAGCAATTGTTTAATACAGTTTTTTTTTAAATTTTCTTAACTTTGTCAAATTTGAACTGTCATTCTCCAGCATGTATTTGGACGGTGGGAGGAAGTATTAGAGACAACACAAATTAAAATAAGTGATAATAGTAATGCACAATTACAGAAGCCCATACGTTTTCCATCGTATCCATAAGTAAAGCTCTCGTAGGCGTCTTGGGAAACTCTTCGTCTTTCTGAGCCATGACCGTGCCAGCAATTACTGACTCCGCACCTCTGACTCTTTAATTTGTTCCTCACGGACTCGCCTGAAGCCAATACTCCAGATCAATAGTCTCTCCTCCACGAGAACCAGTGCCAACATCTCCACTGACATGTGAAGATGCATGTTCTCACATCACGCCAAAAAAGGATTTTTCCTTGTTTTTGTTCACGGAGAACTTGATGGGTTTTTTTTTCCAGTTTAATTTTCGTTTACCACGCTGTTTTTTTTTTTTTTTTCTTCTTCAGCAAATCTGCTTTGTAAGTGGCTGTCTGTCAAAGGGAAGTAAACTGTTCTCACTGAGCTGTTAATCTATGCCGGATCTATGAGCTATTTAGTTGTAGTGCAGTAAGTGTTTCTCTGTTCGGAGGAAACCACTCATTAACACGGTGTGTAACAGGATTTGCTCTTAGCACTTAGCAGTAGTCGAAATCCACTTTACCTGTTTTTTTCTCATTATGTGATAATGGACAAAGAATCACAGTTCGATAGCCTCGCAATTAATCTCATCTGCATTGTTAACTGTGTTGCTGGGGTTTTTTTCTTGGATCACAAGCTGTGTCACGATGAAGACAGAGAAAAGTGAATGTCACACGTGTTTAAAATAACGTGTTGTATAAAATTAGAGGACATTTTAGAAAAACTTTGGGCGTTAGTTGATGTGTGTGAAATGTAGTGTTTGCGTTTTCAAAGCGTGAAAATCAATACAGTACCACTAATTTTATAATTACAATACTTTCAACACAAAGAAGGCCGGAACATTTCTTTTTTTTTGGGGATGTAGTGTCTATTTGTGATGTCATTACATAATTTGTGACGTGTCCATGATATTTTACAGATGTTTAGTCAATCTAAAACCAAACATTAGTGCAAATGTAAAAAAAAGTAAATACTTTTGTGTTACAGATCCACAATCTCAGTACCGTTGGTGACGAAGCTGTTAAAATGCAAATGAATATAGTAGTCATTAGTCAGTACAATACATACTCAAGAAAGTTGTACTATTATAAATATGTAATTATATATCAAGGTATACTATTATAAACAAGAAACTTGCCTGTAAACAAAATGTATGTTGATGAAAAACAAATATAACAAGACTATCACAATTTTTCCGTTTCCTAGTTATATTCTAGTTATCACAAAATAACTAACGACACGCTCAAACCCCGCTATTGCCGTTCGCAGCTATACTCACTATAGAAATGTATATTTTCTTCATATGTACACATTTATTTCTCCAGTTTTATTTGCTCTGAAGCCAAGTATCGAATGGTGTCCCTGGCTGTCTTTCTCAAAGTGACATTACCGATATTTTCCCTAGAAACTTTGGCTCCAAATATAACCAGCAGTCTAATCTAATTGTGGCTCTAAGCTTTACAGGTCAGTGTGCCCAGAAAATGACTATTGGTTGTGAATTAGACCTGTTGTTGCGGCGTGTTGCCTCTGTGACGTCCATTTTTAGATGTCCAGTGCTAGACAGCAAAGTGCCGGTGAGGAAGAAGCCTGCAGACTGTGTACGCTGATGTCACAGAGAGGTACGATGACGCGTGTGCACCAGCAGTGCAGTTAGGTCTGTCATGGTGTATCCATCACGAACATGGCCGGTCACTGGCCTCTCTCCATCCCCACAGCTGAGACCAATGTGGACAGACAGTTGGAGCCCCATGTATTTAAAGCTAAGAAGTTCAGACAGATGATACCCCTCAGGGAAAGCTGCAAATGCACGTCTCCTCCCTTTCATAAATTCCTGGAGTGAATGGAAAGAAGCTCACTTCCTGCTCGCCTTTGTCGTTTCGATATGGTTGAGGAACTGGCAACCCATGCATTGCTGCGTTGTTTTCTGATGCTTAGGTTTGGAAATCGCTGAATGTGATTTAAAGGAGGTTAAAATGCTCAAACTGCTTAAATCAATTATATGCAATATACCCAAAACCTCCTTTTACAAGGCTTTGGCCTTCTGTTTTTTAACCCTTCCTTCATGGTGGCCTTTAACCCTTCCTTCTAGGGTGGGTAACTCGCTCAAGAGAGAGGAAAAGAGAGATTGAGTGTAAAATAGTAATGTGTGCGCAGTGTGTGTGTACTTGCCAAAATATGTCACACATATATTACCTGTATAAAAGTACCTTCTAATAAAGAGTTTTTTTCTTTTTTTTCCAGCCCTTCTGTCATGGTGACGTACTACTAGATGTGTCCTTCTATCAGATGTTTTAGGGTATTTATGGTGTGTATATAGATTATCATGGTATCAGCACCATGGTGTGTGTGTGTGTGTGTGTGTGGTGTACGTTTGCGTATATGCTTACTTACATTTATTCTGTATTACGTTTTGTGAAACTTCTCAATATTTTCCCTAAAATTGTTCATCATTGTCAATTGATTTCAGTTGTTGACCTGGCAACCCTAGAATCTGGGCATTGCTTTAGTTCGGAATGTGTTGAATGAGATGTAAAAGAGGCTAAAATGCGCAATCTGCTTGCCATTCAGCCTAATGCCACAAGACACTTTGAACAAGTAGAAACATGACCCACGGACCGCAAGCCACAGAATCTAAATCATTGATGAGTTGCTCCTCTTAGCCATAAGATCTGGCCGCCCTGTCAATCTTCTTCACCAATTACCCATCACCATCTTTTATGTTTTCGGAAGGAAGAACTTCCGCTTCTTCTGTGACCTTCTCTTTATTCTGGATCCATGCTGGAAGCCTCCTGTGATGCTGGTCCTTTTTGTTTCAGAGTGATTGCTGTCATATTTTATTTACTTTGATTGCCTTCTAACATCAGACGGACAATGGTAGAAAATGACCAGCAGCACTATAGGAAAATGCAAAAGATGGAAATGTATTGCTTTTTTTTGATATATATCAAAAATATTTTGAACAATATTTGTTCTTGCTCTCTGTCTCTTTCTGTGTGAGTGTGTGTGTGTGTGTGTGTGTGTGTGTGTGTGTGTGTGTGTGTGTGTGTGCCCAAGTACGTGTGTGTCTTTGGAAATATTTTACACATCGACATATAACAAAGATAGCCAAACAGGTTGATATAACTATAGATGTATTGGGTAGAGAAAGATGGATGGAAGATGGTGTGGTTTAGGTAGGTGGATGGGTGGATAGATGGATGGATGGATGAATGGACGGACGGACAGACAGACAGATAGATAGATAGATAGATAGACAGACAGATATATAGACAGACAAATAGACAGATAGATGGATGGATGGATGGATGGATAAATAGATAGATAGAGACAGATATGCATCCAGACAGATTGATAGAAAACTGTATAAATACACAGACACACATTCTGTGTTACTACTGCAGATATGAAGCTTATAGGTATATTCATTTAACTCCAAAAACAAATGTTTTCTGAGAACTTCAGATTGTTTATTGATTTTCATCTCTGAAGCTTGAGTAAGTCTGTCTGAGGGTCTCCCACGGGACGCCGGGGGTTCGATGAGGGTGTCGCGTTTCAAACCTCACTGCACACTGCCATGTCAACTCCTGGGATATGATAACTGCTGGAATTAGTGGCCAGAACAACAGTCCCGTTTCATCTTCGTTTCTCGCTGACTATCGTGTTATGTTCTTCACTTACAATGGAACGGTGACGCACAGTTGAAGATATTTTAATTGGATTTAGAAATGCCTCCGCAAACAACTACCAAGAGGCAAATACTTTGGTTCTAATTTAATAATGCATTTAGTGGAATTTTCCTTATTATGGTTGTTTTGGTATAGTTTTTTGTATAAATTATGTAACAATCATTTTGAGAGAGAGAGACCGAGAGAGAGACACAGACAGACATATGGAGATGGGGAGAGAGAGAGAACTAAAGAGACAGACAGAGAGAGAGAACTAGAGAGACAGAGATAGAGAGGAAGAAAGAGATTAAGAGAGAGATGGATATGGGGAGAGAGAGAGAGAGAGAGAGAGAGAGAGAGAGAGAGAGAGAGAGAGAGAGAGAGAGAGAGAGAGAGAGAGAGAGAGAGAGAGAGAGAGAGAGAGAGAGAGAGA
>MU204241.1:4704603-4716759 GCA_017309775.1 Paedocypris sp. Pulau Singkep
GAGAGAGAGAGAGAGAGAGAGAGAGAGAGAGAGAGAGAGAGAGAGAGAGAGAGAGAGCATCTGTTACCCTAATATTAAGAGTTTAGTTAATGTATTCTCATCATCTCTGCACATTTTTACACTTTTACATGTTTTTTTCCCCTCCATCTTATGATAAGTGAGGGACAAACATTCCTACCTTTTCATTGGCATGTCCAGATTATGAAGATCTGTGGCCTGTCCTTAGTGGACTCTATGACTGAACCGATTCCTGGTATCGCATGACTGCTCATAATGGTGTGTAAGCCACATTGGGCATGCTGTCAGCACTGCGCTTCCCATCACTTTGCCTAGTCAGAATCCTTTGGCCAGCACCTCTGGAATAACAGATGAGGCTTGGGAGAAAGTAGCTTCATTATTCTGAAATGTTACATGCTGGTACGTTTATCGTGGATCTCATTTTGACCGTTAAACTAGATTAAGTAAAAATTAAGGCCTTAAATAAAACAGTGAGAACAGTTGGTACCTGTTAATACCTGGACACATCTGGACTGTATTGTTTGGAAATGGAAAAAAGGTTTTAATGAACAACTGGTTATATTTTTAAAATCCTGGGTTTGTACAGTGATACATAAAGAACGCGCAGAAGCATTAACTTTTCCTACTCGGCACAGAAGAACACTGCTCAAAGTGAGTCAAACACTGCACAGGGTAAAGGAGTAAATTAAACACTCTACGGAGTGAATCAAACACTGCACAGAGTAAGCCGGACACTCCACGGAATGATTTAAACGCTGTACGGAGTGAATTAAACACTGTACTAATTAAATCAAACACTGCACGGAGTAACCCGAACACTGCACGGAATGATTTAAACACTGTACGGAGTAAATCAAACACTGCACAGAGTGAGTCAAACACTGCACGGAATGATTTAAACACTGTACGGAGTAAATCAAACACTGCACAGAGTGAGTCAAACACTGCACGGAATGATTTAAACACTGTACGAAGTAAATCAAACACTGCACAGAGTGAGTCAAACACTGCACGGAATGAATTAAACACTGTATGGAGTGAATCAAACACTGCACAGAGTGAGTCAAACACTGCACGGAATGATTTAAACACTGTACGGAGTAAATCAAACACTGCACAGAGTGAGTCAAACACTGCACGGAATGATTTAAACACTGTACGGAGTGAATTAAACGGTGTACGAAATAAACCAAACACTGCACAGAGTGAGTCAAACACTGCACTGAGTGATATAAACACTGTACGGAGTGAATTAACACTGTATGGAGTGAATCAAACACTGAACAGAGTGAGTCGAACTGCCTCACTACAAACACTGTACGTGTGAGTTGAACACTATACAGAGTCGAATGTCCCCGTTAAAGCAAGAACAGTACACAACCAAAAGCTACCATTTCTTACAAACTTTCTCATTAATCAATGTGTGTACATTTTTTTTTACTGAACACAATGGACAGGGTTTGTTTAAAAAAGACATACACATTGTCAACTTCTGTGTTCACAAAGTGTACAGTTGTGTACTGGCAACTGGTGCTTTTTTTTTATCATTTCGCACATTCTCTGCGTCAATTATGATGAATTTTCTCCCATTGAACAATTTAAGGGAGGTAATTGTATAGACTTCTGTACTTTAGAAAGTGGCTGCTCGAGTAAAGGGAATGTACTGTCTTCAGTTTGTGAACAATCTCTTGTGATTATGCCAACAACACAGTGGACTTCATATTGGTGTAAATCATAATTTGAGTCACAGCATGCCGTCCTAGTAATTACAAAATCTAATATATTTGCTCTCGCATGGCCTTCATGTTTCATATGCATGAATCATGAATGAAATAAGGTTTGAAAGCTCGACTGCTTTTGAGTTAAAACACTATCAAGGCCAGATCTTGCTCTACAGGATCAGGATTGTTTTGGCCATTCAAGTTTCAGAACTTTCTTAATTTTTTTTTATCAATTGTATCTTCTCAATGTCGTCTTTACGCTTGTTTTTACGTGAGTACTTCTCTTTTATGTAATTTCAGCGAAAGTTTTAAATAATGATGTAAGGTTAATTTCAGTTCATTATTTTCACAGATGGACATAAATAACACGATAAACACGGATACATTTCAAAGACACGATAATTAATACACAAAACGAAACAGTGTTTGCTCATATAAAAGAGGAATCGCCAGCCATATCAAAAAAAAGCGCATGAAACGGGGAAGATGCTGTTTGTTACAGACTGTACATCCGCCCTGAAGACGGGAGCCACGGTTCATCCCCCCCGTGCTTGGCAGACATGCCCCTTGCCGCTGCATAATCATATTAATTTATGCCTGGAATCAATTATGCATTCAGATTCTCCTGATAGCTTGTCACTTTTTATCCATTAGTCTTTGTGCGCGAGTTGTTGGATGGTAAATAAATCGAGAACACAACACGCCCCATGTAGCTGGGGGTGTGGTGAGGCATCCGACTGCGTTTGCCGAGATTTAAGGGCTGTTCTAAGGAAACAGGGCAGCCTCTTTAGTTCTTCTGATCTTGCTCGACACCTCGGCGGGTTTGTTAATGGTGGCGAGGGAGGGGCCGACAGGGGTGGGTGGATCCCATCCGAGTCATACTTAACAAAGAGATAGACGTATAACAGGACGCTTGCCATAAACGATCACTCCCCAAAATGCAAATATTTCCTCTGATGAGGCGTGTTGCCGCGGTTTTGACACCGTCGGAGGAGTTCAATTACCTGGAAGAGAAAAGAGAGCGAGGTACAGGCCGGAGGAGACAGATTTGAGCATCTGGGCTCGTGTTCACAAATTGTCATTTCACAGAGTGCAGATGTGGAATGGGATGTCTCCCCCTGAACTGACGTTAACACAAGATATGTGCAGATTATTCGCCGGTCTTTTCATTGGGAGACTGCAGATGATAAACTTTTGTTGTCACGCTAAAGCAGATAATACTACCAGAGTGTTTTCTGCTAATGGCAAAACTCATTTGTATGTACTAGATGCGTCCGGTACGAAAGCAACTGGCTGGGC
Organism: Paedocypris sp. Pulau Singkep; assembly: GCA_017309775.1. Lineage (NCBI taxonomy): Eukaryota > Metazoa > Chordata > Actinopteri > Cypriniformes > Paedocypris > Paedocypris sp. Pulau Singkep. The sequence goes on from MU204241.1 coordinate 4,707,642, forward strand.
TGAATTATGTATACAGCTCGGCGTCATAGTGAAGGTGAATGAAAACAATGCTTTATTCTCGTCGTCTTTTTACAGTAGTTGTATTTTACCATCCTTATTCAAAGGTGCAAATCATTTATGTACGGTACATACAGAATGTGAGAAAGGATCAGGACCATGGACAGCAGTGAGATTTTTGTGTGTGATGTCCAGACGTGTGTGTGTGTGTGTGTGTGTTGCGTGTAGTGTAAGTTTGCTTATATGCACGTATATTTTTTGTTCTGGACAACTGATTTGTAGTCTAGGTTTCTCTCTTTTTTTATATCCACAATAACTAAATCATTTCATAAGTGTTTCCTTTTACTGATTAAAAGTAAGTAAATACTGATTTTTTTGCTGACTAAAGTAAGCGTATAACTCACTTATACGCTGTCCCACGTTAAGTGAGTTCCGTTACATGCATTCAGGTGGTCAAGAATGCAGTGTGCAGGTATGAGGAAGAAAGCAGAGATGCAATGTAAAGTAAATGGCAACCCCTTTACGTAATAAAAGGAAACCTATCAGGTTTCCACAGGGTTGAGGTTACACATCAATTAATGCCTAAATGCGGAGCAATCTGATCCATTTTCAAGCTGTGAGCTTCAGCACTGTCTTATATTACGCAACCTAGAGCTAGATATCTAACACCTTTCATTTTATGTTCTGCTGCTGCAAAATGTGCAATTAGAAATAGCTTTCCTCCCGAAGAAGAGTGATAGTTTTAAATAGTTGAAGGCATTCTTGCATATGATAAAATGTGTTTGTTTTATATTCTATTGGGACAATTTCAAAAATAAAATTCTTAATAGAATTTCAATTTATATCGACTAAGAAATCAGTATATTGGGTTTTCAAATTTTCTTAGGGGTGGATTTTTACAAGTTCACATTTGTTTAATGTTTTTTTTTAATATATTAAATGTCTGTAAGAACTTTTCCACAGGTTTAAAAAAATTTGAACTTTTCTTAATTTTCTCAAACTGAGTACTTTGAGAGCTTGTGTTCTACCTTTTGCAGTTTGTGTATTTGAAATGTGAAGACTAGCACCATGGACAGCGATCAGCAACATTTTATTGTGAGCCTATTCATTCCGCCTTCCATCTTTGTTAAGTGAACATTTTTTATATTAAAGAATAAGCTAATTATAATTGTCTGCTATATATTGTAGTTGTTGTTGTTATCATTATTGTTCAAATAAGCACGTTTTTGAATTTCCATTTTAAAGTAGTACAACAAGCCATCAAAACGTGAGAGTAGATGTGAAAATTCACTATAAGTGGCTATGCAAAGCTAAACTCTATAAATCAAGACAAAAACACCACTGTGCCTTTTGTGTCTCTTGTCACGGACTGGATTAAGTCGAATCATCTTTTTGTTATTAGTTTATGGACCATGGGATTAGGTATGAATATGAAACAGTCGTCTCTTCACTGCTGCAATATCTCAAAGGCAATATAACGGAGTTCAGACAGTTACCATTTTATTTCGAATATGCTCTCACAAGATTGATCGATTGATTGATTGGTTGATTAATGATTTGCAATATCTTTCCGTGATCAAATGTACATGCTAAAACTCATGATGAAAAATGCTAATGATTTATAACTGCTTATAACTACCTGTATTATGTATTTATTAGCAAACACATTGCTGGACTTTGACTAAGATCTATCATTAATTAATCTTCGTGTGTGTGTGTGCGTGTGTGTGCGTGTGTGTGCGTGTGTGTGTGTGTGTGTGTGTGTGTGTGCGTGCGTGCGTGCGTGCGTCTGTGTGCGTGCGTGCGTTTTATTTAAATCTTGCATATTCTACCATATTTTTTTTTAGCCCAATAGCAAAAGCTAGTAAACAGTTCGGCGACTTTAGCGTTTTTTTTTCTTTTTGCTCTTAATAAAACTGAGGACAAATAGACAAAAATGTGTTTGCGCATTATTGCGAGAATAAATGTTCTTTTGACAGTTTTTCCACGTTTTTATACTTTTACCAAGGTTTTCTGTTTTTCTTCGATCGTGATTTGTGCTTGATAGTAACTTAAATTCATGCGCCGAGCTGTTGAACTGTTCTGAACTTTGTTTCCAAAGGAAGGAGGACGAGTTTAGATAACCACGCATTTCTTTCTTAATTTTCGTCATTTTAATTTTAGCGGATTTGCTTTTAGTATGAAACAAGCCGAAGGCATCGCAACGTGCTTTGCCTGGTGTTTGAAGCTGATCGGTGACCGGCGCTCCAGGACAGACAAGGAAGCGCGCGCAGATCCCGTTAATCCGAGCAGAAGTGACATCAGTGACTGCGTGAGTACCGATGCCCATTTTGCGCTTAATTCTAAATACTGCTCCTCTACTTTCTTGTATGTGAAACCTAACGTAATTATATAAACATGTTAATTAGAGTCTCCACCTCTCGCGGTTGTCTGCAATCCACTCCACGTTTATCCTGTGAGAAATGACGTCATCAAGAACTTGATTTTGACACTTCTAGTAAATTAACCTAGTGATGTGTGTAGTAATCTAGTGTTGTATAACAGCAACTTGCGAAAAATTCGTATTTGCTCCTGTATCATGTATTGGCCTTTGTCATACATGCAATAAACATGTTTATAATCTTGCTCAAAATTTAATTCGCACTTATTAGATGTACATTTTTATGACAACTAGTTGATGCGAACAAAGCGTACTAATTTTGCGTGGACACAAATATATAAACGAAAGAGACATTGCATTTGTGAAGAATTTTGTATGGAACCTCCGCAATCCGCCTTTTCATAGCGGTCCAATCATCGCGCTGAAAGCTTGAAACAGGCGTATAACTTTGCAAATTATCGAATAGACTGGGTCGGGGGGTTCAATACTTTTGTGAAATGTTGACATTAATCGAAGGTGCAAGAGCTTGACAAGTGTTCCTAAAGATTTATAGATTTATATTGGCTTGGATGAATTATCTCTGAGGTACCTTTAATCTTGATTTAATTAACATTCAAGTGACGAGTTTGTGCCTGAAAGAATATTTGATGATGAGATGTGTGTCGTAGATAGTGCACATATCTGCGCTTCTCAAACACACTCGAAAGAAGCGCATTTTTTTCTAGATTCTAAACGAGTTTAGGGACGAGCAAGACGAACGTTAGGTGGCAGCAAAGAGGCTTTTTGAGCAATTAGACACACGATGCAGTTACAGTTGTGCGATGCATTTACATGGTTTTAATTTCAAGTACATATATTGTTGGAGTATAATTGACAATATTGTTCAAACCACTAACGTTGTTAACAGATGACTAAATTGTATACATAATAAAAAAACGGGAAACCGTTTAATTTGATATAGGCTTCACTATAATGTAAATTCATAACTTTGTGTGTGTGTGTGTGTGTGTGTGTGTGTGTGTGTGCGTGTGTGTGTGTGTGTGTGTGTGTACTCTACATTCTGTTTCCACATAAACACAATGAGTTAATGACACCGTGTTTTGTTTAGTTAATTTTCAACAAGATTAAAACAAGATAAAATTAAAATTTATAAATTGCATTTTAAATTTGCATTTTAAATTGTCACATCTTATAGAGAAACACACCTATCACACCCACAATTAGGTGATGAGACTGAATATAACATCTAAAAAACTAAACCTAGCAGTACTGAGGTTGCGTGTGCAGCTGTCCATGGTCCTGCTTTATGTTTCACTGAATAACAGCAAGACTAGTTAAATGTAGAAACTAATAATGAAACTTCTATTTAATTATTCTAAAAACTGAACTGACTTGACTAGAAAAAATACATTGATTTTTTTTAGATGTTATATTTCTTCCATATTTCAACTTGTACAGTAAAAAACAATGCGTCTTAAAAATGTATTAATATTTACAGAACGTTTGCCTGCAATGAATTAGTTCTAAGTTTGTATAAATAAGCATTGCATTAAATCACAGGCATAGGAGAAAGATTCATGGTTTAGGTCATTAAAATCAGTTTGTCTCTCTTAGTTGAATTAGTGTAAGGACATAAATAACAAGCCTATGATATCATCAGCAAAATCATTACTGCTTAATAAAGGCCACACAGATGTATAGAGAAGATGAGGTGAGCAAGAGCAAAACCTGTTTCCAAAAAAAAAAAAAAAAAAAATACAAAACCGCTAAATCAGCGGTGAAGAATTAAGTAATGGCTTGAGTTTTCCCCTGGGGGGCAAACATACATGCTGGGGGCACTTGAGCAGTGGTCCGACCGGCCAGTCATTAACACACAGGCTGCTCTTACCTTCATCTAAAACAATACACCCAGGTTATATCCCTCATCTCATGCTGGCGTCAGTCTGCCGTCGCCTGCCTCTCCTTTCCCCTCTCTGCCCCTTTGCTACATTGAAATTACAGCAGAAGTAGAATGTAGCATTGTTACACAATGTCGCGAGCTTATTAATACCCAAGACTTCCAAAGAGCCCGGCAGACTGATGCTGGTGGACGACCTTTGGCATCTTGTTCTTTTTTGGAAGTTGCAGGGACAGGTTGCATCTGAGATATGGAACTTTTCCTCCATGTCAGCAGCTTTTAAGGATTTGGTTGCAAGTTAGTCCTCTGTTTGTTACTTGGAGCTGATTGATTGTTCTTTTTAATTGGGTGTTCTCCTTCACCACTTCACACTTCCTGTTTTTATGGCTGTCATTTTGTCTTCTAGGCTTTCAGTTGATACACTTGAGCGTGAGTCTAATTTATAGTTGATGAGAATAATTAAACTTCCCTAGTGTGTGAGGAATCAGATTCTTCAGAACTGTCTGTTTGGTCACGCAAAGGTCAAGGAGACACGCTGTGATTTTTAAAATAATATTAGGTTGTAATGCATTAACTAATATTTCAAGTAGATTAAATATGAAAACAAACTAATCAAAAATAGTAAAAAAAAAAAAATAACAAATGTCTAATCTAGTGTTGGACACATAATGTTCAGATGTTAAAATACCACTGCACACAATGTTAAACATGATAGAGAAAAAAAAAATCAATTGTTAAAACACTTTTATTGGGAAAACAGTGAAACGAGGCATAAACATTGAAGGAGGTTCAGAATAAAATGCAAACCTGGGTTTACTTGCTGTCCATTAAGATCTTTAGAATGTTAGATATAGAGGCTTGGTTAAACACAGTTTGGTTTTTGACAATATTTCAGTTCAGTTTTCAGTCGTATTTTTGCAACAGGCCTAAGTATAAAGTAATGCATCGTGGCTGGAGATCGCACTGAAGTCCATCAGGTTGATGAGAGGCACATAAACCTGATGTTTGTCCTCCAGGTAAAAGGATGTGCCGGCCCTTTAAGAAGAAGGATTTTACCTAAAGTAAATGCATTCATTTACACATGAGACCACTTGTGCCTTTACAGATGAAACACTTTTAAATTCATTTTTCTAACAAGTTGTCCCTAATGTAAAGAATTTCACGTCAATACTTTTCAAACGCCTGTCTTTATGTTAAGGGCTCTCTATATTTTGGTAACTGATTGTGTATTTGCATTTATTGTACATGCATATTGTTACAATCATGTTTTTACTTCTTTTTAAGTCTTTTTTATTGTGATAGGGCGATTATATTTGTCTGTCTGTCTGTCTGTCTAACCATCTGTGTCTGTCTGCCAAACAGTCTGATAGTCTGTCCATCTAACTGTCTGTCTGTCTGTCTGTCTGTCTGTCCATCCATCTGTCTAACCATTTAAGTTTGTCTGCCTATCTCTCTCTTCACTCTCTCTCTGTCTCTCTCTCTTCTCTCTCTCTCTCTCTCTCTCTCTCTCTCTCTCTCTCTCTCTCTCTCTTTCTTTTTCTCTCTCTCTCTCTCTCTCTCTCTCTCTCTCTCTCTCTCTCTCTCTCTCTCTCTCTCTCTCTCTCTCTCTCTATCTATCTCTCTGCATATCTTTCCTTGTGACTAACAATGCAGTGGTTGATGATTGGAATTGTAAATGTTTTTTTTCTTTTTTGAACTATAGTAGATTTTTTTTTTTTTTGCATTATTTTTCAGAATCTTTATCTTTGTTCCCTACAAATATTACTTCACTATTACTATTAATTTACTTTATTCTGCAAATAAATACTTTTTTATTCACTGTTTCAGAATTATATACAGCATAACCTAAGGGCAATGTGCAGACGCATATAAACCCTGTTTTTCAAAAAATACTAGCTCATCAACAGAAACTACAAAGGTTCAATTATTATTATTATTATTATTATTATTATTATTATTATTAAGAACCACTTTATCATATTTATCAATCTTATACAGTTAAATAACCCTTACAGAGTTTTTTTCACCCATTGCAGAATTATATGAATCTCTACATGAATGTAATGTGCAGTCACAGCTCGACACTGAATTAAAAATTGCTAGTCATCCTCAGAAACTTGAAACTTTTTGAAAAAGCGGGTTGTTTGTTTGTTTATAGAAACCTGGTTTTGGGGGGGTTGAACAATCAACATTTCTCACATGAGACAGGCGTACGTCAGGGACCGCAGGTCCCAGCGGTGACAGTTTAGCCCCCCGTCCGGAGATCTAGATTCCCACTTCCTTGTAACGTGATGCTTGTGCTTTTCAGTAAAGCAGCTCTTTTTTGCCGGCTTGCAATAGGAGATCAGCCGGCGCTGTGTGAGTACACAAGCGAGTGGAATGCGCCGGTCAGCTTGCCCAGAAGCCTCCCCCCCTTACTCTCCTTCTCTCTCTCTCTCTCTCTCTCTCTCTCTCTCTCTCTCTTTCCTCCCTCCTCTTTTGCTAAGCTAGGGTCCCGCTTAATGATTTTGAGAGAAACACAGCTAGCCGGGGAAAAGAAAGCAAGCGTTTTATGTGTGTGTTTGTGTAGTTGTCGCTTCACTGGGAAAGGGGAGGAAAAGCGCGAGGCAGCCGCTGGGCGGACGTCCTTGTCCTTGAAAAGCAGCACCAGCAAACTCTGTGAGGGAAGCCAGGATCCAGCGTAAGTAAGGCACACCTCTAACGGGGAGGGACAGCGGGGTGTGTAGAAGACCTGGTGATCTGTGTTGACCCGCCGGGCTGGAATGAGCCTCGCTGCTTCTGGAGAGGTGCTGCTTGGCGCTTAAATGCTTTTGACAGGAGATGAGGTGCAATGTAAAATGCCTTATGTCTCTGAAAAACCCTCTATCTCTATAGCATCTAGGTTTAGTTGTGTAGCTATCGTGGTAGTCTAGAGATGGATCAAACGGAAAGCGACTGTGACATTGTAATGTGTAGTGGTATGTACGTTTGTATCTTCTTGTGCTGCATTAGGACCAGAAGATTTACACTAATGCCTTTGAAGGCCATGATGGCACATTAGTAGTTCATGCTAATATAGAAGTTCTATTCACATTTATTTCTAAATCATGTTGTGGGGCTGTTTTTGGCACGACCAATAATATGATTATTCAGAAGTGAAGTGAGAGAGATTGTTATACGGCCACTGTGGAACGTAATGTTGTTTATGTTTCCCGTATTTCATGCCATTGTTTTTAATTTCCCTTTTCTTGTTTCTTTCTTTTTATTTTTATTTATATATTTATGTTTATATTTTCGAAAGAGGGGTACAGACGGAGTCAGTCAAACTCACTTCCCTGTTGTCATCGCAACTTGGCCCATAAAGTTTTCTGATTCTGATTCGGTATCGAAGTTGTGTTCTGCATTTAACCATCCAGTTGCACACACACACCAGGAGCAGTAGGCAGCCTTGAGCTGTGGTGTTGGTGGCCCTATTTTGCCCAAGGACACTGTGAAACCCACCGGACTGGGATTCGAACCTGCAACGCTTGGGTGGCAGGTCCAACTCCCCACCACTGGACCACAAACTGCCGGAAATGGGGATTGATGTGAATGTGCAGTTAATGCTGACGGAATGTTCTTTTTCTGGGTAGACTATTTAAGGTTATGCATCCTGGGCATTGTTGATGGATGGTTGTGAGTTTACAGAATAGTCAAGTTCTTGGGTCACTCCTGGAATATTTCTGTACAGCACAAGGGAACCTGCAGTGACTGCTTGATAATTCAGGTCAGTTGTTCTTTAAGAAACCCCTTACTTTGCGGCTTATCAATATCAGGTAGTTTAAGACGTGTAGCTGAAGATGGGTTTTCAGCAGCATTGGTGTCTAGATCTGTCCACTAGACGGTCTTTACATTTGCTCACTGTGTTCATCCTTCTCTAATTGATACCCGGAGCTTTTTGGATGTGGATGGTCTATTAATACCCACAGCAGTGATGACCACCACTTGTTTCTGAAGAAATGGCTGTTAACCCCTCCAATCATTCACCTATTCTCTCAGTCTAGATTCATTGATAATATTGGCAAAAACAGAACGTCCAGAGTTGTGAAGATGTAGGCATCAGGTATTTGTAGTCCGGCTTCTTATGGGATGTGAAAGTCTCATTTATGTACTAAAACCCACTGTTCCTGGTAAAGATCTATTTATTGCTAATCCCTGGTTTGCTTCCTAGTGTGCAAGGCCTCGGAATCCTGTAGACTTTGAGCAAAGATGATCTTCTGATTAGTATTCCAATGCCATGATGTGTCCGTTAAGTTTACATGCTGACTATTTCCCCAATGTATTCTAAGACATGTTACGCAGCGTGTGGCTTTAGTTCAGTGGGATTTGACTTGTTCGCCATTGTGAGAGTAGTCTGTGCATTAATTTCGGAACACTAAGGTCTTTTGATTTTCTGGAAAGTTGGTGATCCTCGTAAAATGCAGTTCCTCTTTCGCATAAGTGTAAATTCATTATCTTTAAGGGAAGTATTTAATTGATAATCCTTTGGATTAACACTTTAAATTAGAAACTGCACATTTGCTCATGTCACTGTGATATCTGGGATTATGCTGTGTAACAGTATCACTTTATTTTTTTAAGGTTTCTTTTAGTTTTGGTGTTTTATTATTTTTATTTTAATAAAATATCTTTTTGCTACTCTTAAACCATTTGTCAAGCCGTAACGTTATTTAAATCTGTGGAATCTGAGGATTAAGATGAACGGTGCATACCAGAATTTCACCCTGATGTCCATCAATTGCATTTGGCTCAAACATGAACTAGTCCATGACTCAATGTCCTATCAAAATGTCTTTTTTCTTTTTTTTTTTTTTTTTTTTTTTTTT
>MU204241.1:4719057-4739756 GCA_017309775.1 Paedocypris sp. Pulau Singkep
AGAGAGAGAGAGAGAGAAAATGTTTGCAAGTATCGCATTTAAAAGTTAGTTGCTTTAGCTTAGCTTTTTGGGTTCTTTCTTGCACAAACTAACCAGGCTGAAATGCAAAGTAGCTTTTGTTTAGCTGTGTAAATGAAAATTGCTAATCAATTTTACCCCTTATTTCATGGCCTGTGGTTTCTGCCCCACCCCCACCAGCAGGTTAATCATGCACAAGCTGAACACTTCATTACCCAGGACATGTTTGCCCCTTAGCGCTTTCTCGCTAGTAAATTAGTTCTTTCTATTTATACAGGTAAGGCAGGTCAGAGGTCTCCGGGTCGCAAAAGGTAAAGGGATGAATTTAATATAGCGCCAGACTCTTCTGGCTGAGAGCCTCCCAGAAGAAAAGCCCTCCAACTTAAACAGTTTCATAAGGAGAAATGAATTGGCACTGTAGGAGCGCGGCTCTTTTTGTTCTAGCCTCAGATTGGTCCTGCTGTGTTCTTTCTGTGCTGCTCTGCTTGTCCTTTGAAGCCAAGTGCTCAAATCTTTGAAGCCTGTTTCCTAGCCGAAGCCTGTTTCATCTGCTGCTCCTTCTTCACCAGGTTAGCACTGAGATGCAGGTTTAGGCTCAAGTTTTAGATTTTAGTTTTGCGGTTCCATTACGTTTTCTACATTCGGGTTGGATTTTAGCAAACAACACTGTTTCTCTTGTTTTTTTTTTAGCGCTGTGCATTTGGGAATTGCAGTATGACGGGTTGTTTTTAAACAGCAGTGTTTTACATACACATAATCCAGCACTTGTTGTTTTATGACCAAGATTGTAAAAATCTCAAGATGCTTCTTCTCCAGCTTTTACAGAGAAAGAGGTGAAGTTGATTTATTTCACAGTTCTGAATGGAAGCTCTCGGTTTAGGTTCCTGCAGGTACGTTCTTGGAGGTGGAAAATAACATCTTTGATATATTATACTTGAAATGTATGAGAGCCTGTTTATCAGCATCAGTGAACAATATAAAATTAAAATATAGTTCCAGCAGCAATGTGAGTGTCCGGCTTTTACTTACGGTTAGAGGTGGTTGGCACATTTATACAGATTCTGTCTTGTATTTGTACAAAGCCGGCACATTTAAGATGAATCTAAAATGAGATTATAAAATTATACATTATTAATTCAGAAGTCAAAATGAAACAATCATTAAATTAACATTATTATAAGTAAATACCATTATAATGGGTAATATGTTTCTATTGATATTTGTGATATTTGTGTGAACATCTAATGAAATTACTAAAAACATAACAATTTTTAAATGTTTCTTGAACTCCAATTTTGTTGAATAATTCTAACTGTAAAAAGCAGAGTTAAAGCTAAAATGTAAATGCAGCTTCTGGCTTGAGCCTCGTGATAACACACACGTCCATTCGCATAAGCACAGGTTAGCACAGGACTTCTTGCTTAACTATAATCCATCGGTTAATGTGTTTTTGTAACAGATGTGGCTAGATCCAGTACAAAGTCCTTTGGGGTTCAACCTACTCTTAGGTGGCAACAGTTAGTGGCATTTTGGCTATAGGAGGTGCAGCTACAACAATAATTTGAGATTTGAGGAATTTAGGATTTGTAGTAAACTATAAGTCATGTAATATATAAGTACTGTATACAATAATTGGTAAATGTAAAATTATTTAGAAAATGTACATGATAAATGCTTTCCAGATTTGATCACCGGACCTACTGTAAGCTCTCTCTCTCTCTCTTTCTCTCTCTCTCTCTCTCTCTCTCTCTCAAATTATTTTCCCTCTTTCTAAAAAAATAGTGTGTGTCTATAGACGCATTTTTTTCTTTACTTATTGCAGTCCTGTCGCTGAAGGAGAGTGATCAGTCCATCCTTCTCATCAGAGTGCTGTGCTCCTGACCCAGTGCAGTTCTAAGAAGTCTGGCTTGAGGAGTCCATCAGCTGCTACGGAGATGTTCTCCAGGGGTCTCTGAAATCTGGCTTTCCTCCCTACTTACCCCTCAGTTACCCAGCGCTCCAGAGCCTCTAAAAATAAGCCTGTTGCCTTCGTCTTAACCCTGATCCGTTGGCATCTGATTTCATCTTCAAGGCCTAGTTGAAACCACTGAAACAGACATTCCTCTATTAATTCATTAAATGACACAGCTGCGCAGTGCTGTGTCATATTTTCCTTTGGCCCTCACACTGAGTTCCAGAGATGATGTCGGTCTGTTCTGCTCTGCTGATTTGTTCCTGGCCTCAAGTCGTTGGATCACATCACAACTTGGTATTTTCATTGAAACCGGAGCTACCCCATCACGTGTCTCTGCACACAGACACGGCTAAACTCGGAGTCATGCTTTTTTCCAGTCTCTTCTTCTGAGGTTACTAATGTTTACATCCCATAATAGCTAATACGCTCATCTTATCACATTTGAGCGAGGCAACGTGCCTGCGATGCTCTCTGGGCTACGCAATGGAAAGTCGACGTTTCAGTTTCTTCTGCCACGAATTTGTCATTAGCTCGTCCAAAAGTAGACGAGGTGATTCGAATGTTGAGTGCTGGCAATCAGAAGCTACACAGATGAAAATCACAGTCGCCTGTTTTTAAATCTCAAAATCACGTGTAGTTTTTTTTTTTTTTCCCAGTTGTGTCTTGTTTTGGGACGTGCTCATGTTCCTTAGATGGCTCCTGCCAGGATGCTCAGCTTCTGACTGACCTGAATTCTTCTGCTCACAGCAGCCGTGGGTCAGATGACCCCTTCATGCTAGCATAACGTTGCGGTATGATTCATGCTGAAAAGCACTATAGGCATGGGGTGAATTTGGAATTGAGGGATTGCTGTGACATCACCGTGCGATGTGTTATAGATTGATGAAGTGGAGTGAGAGTGGCAGATTGTCTTAAGCAGTATTACTCTCTTGGAGTGACGAAAAAGCTTCGTTTCTTGTGCCTGCAGCTCCCGGCGCTTTTCACAATACATTCAGTGAACTGACTTTGATTACAATCTCGCAACAATTTTACCACTGTTTGCACTTCTGTAGTGCTCGACTCTGATTGGCTAGTGCAGAGCTCATTGGATATTTTTCGCATCCACTGACTGTAATGGAATAGTTTGTTTATTGATTCCACTATAAAAATCTTTAACATTGTATTCTAATTTACATTTACTAAACACAGTAATTTGTGTAAATCAACTCAAAAACAAAAAGCTATTTTATTTTTCATTCCTCTCTAACGCTATATATGGTTTGCCATATTTCCTTCCGTTTCCACTTCTCTTATTACTCCATCTGTTATTGCTTACTAAAACTTTTTTTTTTGCCAGAATACACATGAATACTCAAGGTCACTCAAGGTGTGTACTTGTAAATACTCAAGGTGTGTACTTGTTAAAAGCAGTCAAAGACACACTTTTTAAGCCAGGCTTTTAGTTGTCAGCATTTTTAGGTTTTGACTATTTTTATGATTTTATCGCAGGTTTATGAATTAGTTGTTTTTATGAATAATGTTTTGTCTTGTTTTGTTATCTTTTGTGTCTGTGGTTTGATGGTTTACCTATTTGATCCTATATCCATTCACCTTGTGAACCACTTTAGTGATATTATCTGTGAAAAGTGCTATTATAAATAAAGCATTACCTAGTTTATATGGAGTAAAGTATTACTACAGACCGGATTTGAACCTGCAACGCTTGTGTGGCAGGTCCAACTCCTTCTCTTTTACTTTTTAAAGGTGTTAAACATTTTTCTCGTTGTGAACCTTTTCAATATTTGTTTATCATTTCTGGAGTGTTGTCAATTTTATTGACATAAATCAGATTACACTGAATGTATATATACATTTTTATATATATAGTGTATATATATATATACAGATTACACTGATAATATATAACTTTATATAATACATCTAATATTCAATTTACTAATCAGATTAATCATTTTATTTTATATCTACTTGCAAATTTAAGTGATTGAGACTGACTTTCTGTTCTTTTTATCTACTTTGTTCTACCAGTTTTCAAACATTGAGGTTAATATCTGTTTCTGTCTTGGAAAACAATAGTTTGTTTTCACATTTCTTTTTTTTTGAGCCTATATTGAGCACGAATAAAAATACTTTTTAATACTTAAGTTCTTTTAAAATTGGATACTTTGCTACTTTGACTGAAGTCTTTTTAAAATTGGTGACTTGTTACTTGTATTGGAGTAATTTTTACAGTAAGTATCAGTACTTTTACTCAAGTATGGCTGTCTGGTACTCGTTACACCCCTGATCCTGACTGATTCACAGTAGCTATTCTTCCATTTAAACTTCTGAACTTAGCGATTTATACGAGTATTTGCACATGCGGCAATTGATGCAGAATCACGAAGAAACGTGGAATTTACCAAGTCAAAGAAAAGTAGAGCAGCACTGGAAGCGCGGGCACAGGCTGGTGCGGCCCCAGCGTGGCAGATAAGACGGCAACCAGCCGCACGCCACGTCTTCCCCAGTGACATCAGCCACTCTGTGATCTGGCACACTTTCTTTGGGTAACAGATTAAAAAGCCTCTTGGTACTTCCTGACTCTGGGGGGCTTCCCTGCTCTCTCTCTTTCTTTCTTTCCATCAGGCTCTTTCCAAACAGCGCTTTTCTAACTGCTTCTCTTGTATTATTGTTCTCTCGTTTTATCAGCAGAACTCTACGTATATATCATATACACTCATTCTAACGTGTTTTTACATCTATCACACGCCACACTGTTATGTTCATGGCAGTGTAAGATATCAGGAGGGAAGCGAAAGAACTTTTTTTGTGTTTGCGCACGGCGTCAAAGATTGAAAGCTGCTAATCCATTGTGCTGGCCATGTGGAAAGGGCAGACGTATTTATAGCAAGCTGAATCACTCCGCTCGTGAATTCACTACGAGGACTGGTTGTGGTATGTCTCTGCCTCAAATAGAGCAAAGCTCCGTGCAAACTAGACTTAAGACGCTGGATTCAGCAAGTGTCTTTTATAGTGAAAAGGTGCTGTGAAGAAACAGGTGGTGTAGATATGAAGAACACAACTGTGAGCGGGTTTGTACATTACATGGTACTGTACACACACACACACACACACTCACACACACACACTCACACGTGTGAAATTGCTCGTTGGGTTCGTTGGGTTGTTGGTTGCCATAATGGGTTGCTTTCTCGCCTCGAATTGAGAAGGAATGGGTCAAGATTCAAGCTTGAGATCCGGTCGGGGTCTTTCTGTGTGAAGTTAGAGCATGTTCTCCTCGTGCTTGTGTGGGTTTCCTCCAGGTCTCCGGTTTCCTCCCACAGACCACGAGCATGCATCAAGAATTGGAGTTTGAAAAAAGTGGTTCAGAAAATGGATGGATAGATTCATTTATATTTGATCTGTTTGTTCCTTTGCTGTAATCCGTTTCAAGTTAGGCCTAAAGCAAGTTCATATATCTAATAGTTTCATGTTCACTAGTTTCAATTTTTTAAATTACATTTATTTTTTACATTATTACAGGTATTTTGTAAGTGCAAATTTCTGGCTCTGGGTTTGAACTTTCTCATGATTTATGTTCTTTCGGGATCAATCTTTCGGGATGAGTATTTTCCTTCTTATAATATTTCTTTTACATTTTTCACGTTATTTAGTAACTTGAAAAACAAATAAATAATGTAGCTTTAACAACGATGGCAGCATTGCTGAAATTTCCAAAGACGCTTGTTTTTTTTTAATACTTCTGCCAGCATGATGGTGGAAGATCTTTGTCTTCTGAGTTGTGTTGAGTCCATTTGAAGGGTTTTGGGACTCTTGAGAACGCGTGACTGCTCTAATGCTGATGATTTGGATGTTTTTGCGAACGTTGCAAGTTTTTGCAAACGGTGAGTCATTTGGCAGACGTCTCCTGCGATGGAACATGATGATGCATAAGGCAGAGATTACCCAGAAGCCTCGGAGAGACCCTGTCATTCCGTGCCATCGCTTTCTCACTCCCTCACTCTTTCTCCCCCACTTTCTGTGTTTTGCCCACTTATATCGTTCTCAGATCTGCAATGGTGCTTGGAAAGCAGAAGTGCTTACGTCCAGCGTTTTCTGGCTCCATTGCCTTTGCCATTTCCCCTGCACAATAGCCACGGTGACTGTTTCCTCCTAAGATGATCGTGGAGATAAACCGTGAATCAAGTCTGAGTAGATCTGACTCTCAGGTGATTTACATGGCGTGCAGATCATCTCACCATTCTTTGGCTGGAATTAAGTTTGTTTCCCATCTATCACCCTCTCTATCCATCCATCTGTTTTTCTCTTCTTCATCATTTTCTTTTTCTATCCATCCCTGCTTCTAACCTTAGTTCCTTCATTCATCTATCCATATTCATTTGTCTGTCTGCCTGTCCATCCGTCCTTTCATCCACATTCCTCTGTCTGTCTGGTCCATCCATCAATTGATCCATCCACCCACCCATCCGTCCATCTACCCACCCACCCACCCACCCATCCATCCATCCATCCATCCATACATGCCATCTATCTTTTTCTATCTTTTTCTCTCAATCTAACTCTTTTACGATTTGTATCAATTTATCCATCCATCCATTTCTATCTGTCTGTCTGTCACTCGCTCCCCAACATCTCTCCTCCCTCTCTTTCTTTTCTCTTCTCACTCAACATTTAGTCAGATTTAATCTTATGCGATTTCAATAGTCTTTATGTCATAGCTATTCGGTGCTGGAATTAAGTTAATTTCAAACTGATTGAGTTATAAATAAATCTTCGAAATGACTTAAATCCAGCCTTAAAAGCCAAAACTAGAAATTGCCACAGTTAATCACAACACTCATGAGAAACCATTAAGCTAGATTCATATGAAATTGAACGTACAAATATGAATTATCATCCTCATAGAATAAACTCTTGTTTCTTTATCTGTCAGAGAAAATTAATTGCTTCTCCGGCTTTTTGCCAGTGTAAACAGAAAAAGAAAAGTGTTCCTACAAACGCGGCATCACAACCACAGACACATCAAATGCCAGTGTTTCATTTCTGTAACATTATTTACTGATATGTTATAAGTAACAGCTAATGCCGTCTTGTTAATACTTGGAGAAGAAAAAGATGAATGTTTGAAAGCATCGAAATGTGTGAGCCGGACCCCAGAGACCACATCAGTGTGCGATGGCTTTTTTCATTTCAGTTGTATCGACAAAGCTCGACATCTCCAGAGAGAATATGAGATGTATTCTTACACAGGTGATTGAATGTTTTTCTCCCACCTCTTTTTTTGGAAAAGATTTGTTAAAGTGCTACAAAAAATGTATTTTATGTTTCAGAAGGAGCTTTTGGCATTGATTTTGTTCTTACTGTACTTTTAGGACTGTCTGTTGTAAATGTTCATGTATGATAAATACACAGAAGAAGAAAGTAAATTTAATTCAATTCAATTAGTTTTTTCTGTTTCTGATTCGTTTTATTATTCTAATTATTAGCAGCAATTGTTATTTATGTTGTTTTATAATTTTAAATATTCATATTCAAAATGTGTTTTTTGCAACAGCTCCCTACAACAAAATTATATTTTAAATCTATTAAATCTCATAACAAGCAATGCACATATGACCAAACAATATAAAATAGAAACAAGCTGTATAAAGTATTGCAAACATTACAAACGATAACAGAGTTTGAAGTGTAAATAGTGTAAAGTGTAAACAAACTGTATAAAGTATAGAAAAAAAATAAGTATGAAGTAAAAATGATAACGAACACAATTGGTTATAAATAAACAGTATAACGTGTAAACAAACAATGTATAAACATAACAATATAACTTTTTACCAATATATAGTAAAAAGTAATATAAAATTAAAAAGTAAAATGTTTAATAAAAGCACAGTGAATACAAATACATAATAACGATTCATAATTATGTATAATTCTGTCAACTTGGACAGTTTTTCTTATACAGGTGTACGTCTGTGTCACTGTAAACACTTTCTTGTGAGTGCTGTTGTGCTGTTCTCCTCGTGTGGTGTGGAACGGCCCTGATAAGAGCGTAACAGGGTTTTAACACGCTCAGTAATGAAGATGTCCACCAAGCTGATGTTATTCACAAGGCCAAGGTCCGAGTGCCCAGAAGACTGGATTACTGTTGTAAATCTCTCCTCTGGGTCAGTACGTTTCCGCTGTCCTGCTGTCTCTCTCTCTCTTGATGTACATGTTTTTTCTTTCACTTTCACTAAGCCAAAGAGTGGTACAGTCTCTCTGTACCTCTGTCTCCATGTCTTGCTCTCTCTCTTCTTCACCCCCCCCCCTCCTTTTCTCTATTTATATCTGCTTTTTTATTTCTCTCACTGTTTCCTTATTTGTCTTTCACCACTCTTTTCTTTCTCTTTCTGCTCTCTCTCTCTCTCTCTCTCTCTCTCTCTCTCTCTCTCTCTCTCTCTCTCTCTCTCTCTCTCTCTCTCTCTCTCTCTCTCTTTCTCTCTTCTTTTTTTCTCTCTCTCTCTCTCTCTCTCTCTCTCTCTCTCTCTCTCTCTCTCTCTCTCTCTCTGTCTCTCTCTCAATGTGTATATACGCAAACATTCTCTCTCTCTCTCTCTCTCTCTCTCTCTCTGTCTCTCTCTCTGTCTCTTTCTCAATGTGTATATACGCAAACATTCTCTCTCTCTGTCTCTCTGTCTGCCTGTTCATCTATTTATCCATCCATCCATCCATCCATCCATTCCTTATGCCCTCACTCTATTTCTCTCTCAATTTTTCTCTGTTTCTCTGTTCTTTTGTGCTCTCTGCTCCTGTTTTTTTCTCACCACTCACTCTTTTTTTCCCATCTCATACTATGAACATTTTTGTGTGGGAATTATGTTTAGAAAACTGCAATTGCATACATTTTTCCATCAAACTGCTGCTGATTAATTAATGGCAGCCTGACAAAGTAACACGTGCACGTTTCCCATTTTACTTCAAGTTTCCCGTTTTTAGAAAAAGTAAAAGCTCATTTTGTGGAATTTTCTGCCTCTGCTGTGTGTAATAATTATGAGATGTTACATACATATCAGTGTGTGTTTAGTTACTAATGCAATAAATTGTAGCAAGTGTAGCAGTCTTTTAAATGTGTAATTATTCTTCAAACGTCTGTATTGCTTCTCCACATTGTAAAGAACAGTTTGTGTCAAGATGGTGGATGTCCCAGGGTCTTTTATTTCTCAGTTTGTTGAGAAAAGCTTTTTCTG
Source organism: Paedocypris sp. Pulau Singkep (assembly GCA_017309775.1). Lineage (NCBI taxonomy): Eukaryota > Metazoa > Chordata > Actinopteri > Cypriniformes > Paedocypris > Paedocypris sp. Pulau Singkep. The sequence goes on from MU204241.1 coordinate 4,728,259, forward strand.
CCGTCTTGAGTTCTGGGTTCCAGTCTTGGGGTCACTGGCAGGTCCTGGCTCTCTGCATTAATCAGCGCTCATCTTCCTAGTGCCAGACCCGTGTCCTCCAGCAGCATTCCCTGGGTGGCACAACCCCACGACCTGCTCCGTGACCCGCTGGTCCATCGGTAAATGCTTGGCTTTTCTTCACCTGCAATAAATACAGCGAGGTGCACTTTCTTGACCACTTCAACCCCAGAGACCATACACAGTTTTTTGGCCATTTTATGATCTCTTTGTACCTTGGAACTGTTGAGTCCAGACACATTTGGGAACTGGATCTTTATAAAATTGGTATTTTAAAGATTAGGTTTCGTTGCTCTATCGTTATCTTGCTTGTATTCCAGCGCAGTTGTTCCTTTCACCCAGAATGTTGATTTAAAGGAGGTTTTGCATGACCGCCACTGTATCTTGAGTTGTTTTCAAGCGTTATGGTCTTTTAGAGGTTGGCATTTGAAGCCTCACATTAAGCTTCAAAAATACAATCCTGGACATGTTCTCTCTCTGAGAATAAGTCTTGACATTGCCCCTAGTTTGAGTGAGATTGCAAATGTATGACTGTGTTTCCTGTTCTGTGATTGGTTGGCCACCATTTCAGGGGGTGTGTCCCACCTTGGCCTAGAGATTACTGAGATTGACACAAGGTGTAAAAAGTACCTGAAAACCATATTGACTGAAAAGTACTGATGTCTTACTGTAAAATTACTTCATCACAAGTCACCAATTTCAAGAAGACTCGAGTTAACGTTGTAAAGAATTTAGGCTCAAAAAACACCACACACGTGGAAAAACAAGAAACAATTTTTTCATAAGGTTTCATTTCCTAAAAATTCTTTTTTTAATTTAACTCCACAAAATGAATAAAATAAAGAACATAAAGTCAGCCCCAGTCAAACGCAAATGTGCAAAAAAGTGTAACCACTATTTCACGTTCACGGTAAATGTCCTTTTAAATTTAGTGGAGTAAAGAGTACAAAAACTCAATCAACAATGTAGAAAAGTAGAGAGTAAAAGTTGCTTATGTTTGTGTTACTCAGTACAAGTACAAAGTACCCAAACATACTTAAGTAAACAAAGGCCATTTACTCGAGTACTTTGCACTGTATTCCTGTATTAATAATAAATAATAAACATAATGCAAAGGCCTAAAGAAATCAAAGCAAAGCCAGATTTAGCAAAAACTCACCTGTGAATTTAACACCCTTGATGAGGAAACTCACACACCATTCCTGGCACACAGCCCGACTGTTTCCTTCATCCCCTTTTTTCTTTGGCCTTTTTATTTTCATATAACTACTCTCTTATAACATGTTCCAGAATCACCAAGCTGCTCAGTTTTTTTTTCTGATTTGACTAATTTTAATCATCCAAACCATTTTAATCATCCGTACCAATCTGCTGTTTGGGTAGAAGATAATTGTATGTTTTCTCCCACAGTTGCCGTCTTCATTAGTCGACTTTGATTGCATGGTCTCTGGAACTTCAGAGATTACCTATAGGTTTACATAAGACATGAAATACATTAGCGTTCCCGTGCTCGGTTGATTGAGTGAAGTTGGCTGTTTTGTCTATGCTGCGTGGAAAAAGGAAAACTCTGAAATTGCAGTTGTTTCAGTCGTCTGACCCTTTGTTGTAAAACCTAAAGCGAGCATGTTTTGGTCACACAGAGTTGAAGTATTGTCAAAAGACCTGGCATTTCTACACTAAGTCAGTACTTAAAATAAAAGCGGCATGGTGCTGTTGTGTTCTCTTCCTGTTGGGTTTCCTCTAGGTTTCCGGTTTCCTTCCACGGTTATAAAACAATTGGATGAATGTGTGTTCTGCCCTGTGATTGGCTGGCCGATGAATCCAGAATGTGTCTCCTGTCTTCAGAATCAGATTTGCTGGAATTGGACCCAGAATTGGAAAAGTGGCTCAGAAAATTGACAAATGTAACTAGGCTTTTTAAGCAAAAACAGTAAATAATGGCAGCTGACCGTTTTGGAACTGCCTGACTTGTTAGAAAGCAAGAAGGAGCCATGTATGGATGTATTTTGGGTTAGCTGCTATTGACATATGCAGCATCATCAATAAAATGTTTGTAAACAATTTCATTGATAATTTCTAATGGCATCAAAATCAAATACGATGCCAGAATGATCAGCAACTGATACTAAGGAATTTACTAAGGAATTTTTTTTGATGTTTTTATGTATTACGTATTCAGCCTTTCCAGTGCCAATATAAATCAAAATTTGGCTTGTTCATCTTTTGCAATACATTTCAGCTATTGCGGAACATTTAAATCTCATTGCATAGTTTAGAATTCAAATTCTTTTTGTCACTCATAAAATCACAACAAAATGTTATTTTATTCAAATTTTGATTAAATTGTGTGTCTGTGTGTTATGCTCTGTGATTGGTTGGTCAACACAGCACAGAGTCTGTCCCACCTTTAGGCCCAGAGTTGCTGGGATTGCCTCCAGCTCACTGTGACCTTGTGGATAGAAAAAAAAAAAAAAAAAAAAAAATATATATATATATATATATATATATATATATTTTTTTTTTTTTTTTAATATATATATATATATATAAGGACGTTGTTCAATCACCAGTTAACACGTTCTTTGCATTTGATTTTGATTTACTGTTCTGTAGATCAAATATTAGAGTATTAGAGTATATTTAGAGTATATCAAAAGTTGAAAAAAATTGGTATTATTGTTTTTTTTTTCTTGTACATTCTTCACACATTCTAGTAATCTTTCTACAAATATTTTTTACACTACACTACAACTGGGGTTGGAATAGAATAGAATGCATTTATTTTCATTGTATCACATGTTTACAATGAAATTAGTATTTCTACTCCATTTGGTGCAAAAGAATGAGACAATGATAACATATACACACCTAATAAGCAATATAAAAACTACAATATATTAAAATATGGTCCAAATAATGTAAGACAAGCAACAATTTAAATATAACACAAGATACAACACAAGATAAATTGTGAAATTGTGAATTAAGAAATGCTTTTTCGTCAAAATAAAAAGTTTGTTGAACATATTAAAACGGTCAAAATTCTGACCAAAAATGCCTAGTGTTTCTGAAGATTCTTATGGTCCACTAGAGTCAGTAAGTAAGCTGGGTCACGTGAAGGCCCGTGGCAGCATCTCTGGCTGTGTCCCTGAATCAGTGGTGTAAGGTGGGGACAGATGGGGCCGCTGAGACCTGCCTGCAGCAGTGCAGATAGGAGAGCACCCCATTCACACCTCTCCACCACACTGAAGGAAGAAGCCCGGCCTGCACTCTGTCATTTCATTTCTCTTGAATTTTCAGGGAAGTTCAGTCTGGGGAGATTTCAATCCCCAAGCATGTTGAGTCTTTCGGCAATCATAAGCGTTTAGTCAGGTTTCATATTACAAACGGAATGTTTTACCAGTGTATTTGAAAACCCATGTAGATTATTTCAAATCATTTTTTTAACATTTAATGTAAAAAATGTGTATTTCAGGCACTGAATATGCTGTAGTTTGCCAAAGGAATTCACATGGTAAACTCGAACCATTGTTGAAATGCGCTTTGAGACAGTTTTATAATAAAGGTTCATTCAATTCAATTTTAAATGTGAAAAGCCCCCTACAAATACACTGAACTTGAACTTGAAACTTTAAATCTCTGTCATTTTCTTTTTGAGCTGGTAATGTTTAAATGTAATGGTATTGTTTTAGGTAAATGCAAGAATTATATTGAAATCAAGTCGTTTTAGGCAACGAACCATAGTGAACCAAGTGAAATGCACTTTGCCTTGACATTTTATAGAGCCATTTAAATAGTTGTCCTTTTAATTTGAAAACATATTTTACATTTCAGTCTCATAATGTAATTGAAAGAATTAGAAGCATCATTACTTAAGACATTATCGCAACCTTGGACATCGACAGACTTCTGGTTTCGTGTCCCTTCATTAACATTTGCCAAACGTCCCAATTTTTAGTGCATGAACAAACCGATCAATCGTGAAGGAAGTGTCCTTAATATTTTGTGGAGGCACCATTGCGATTATGGATGCCAGTCAACTTCTAGGTATCAGACGTGTTACTTCTTTCTCATAGAGTCCACACAATCTTGAACATGGACTGATTTCGGAATTTTCATAACATCGTAGTTGTTTCATATTTTGCCAGCCATTATATCTGTTTCAAGCATCCTACAGAATACATGACAGGAACATTGTAAAACAGAAAGACATACTTTTTCTTTGATCTTTTTTTTTTAATGATCTTTTCGTTCCAGGTTGGTGGATTACCTTGATTTGCACTGATTTCTGGGATCACTTACCTTTCTTTACTTAATAATCATTAAGCAGACACTTTTATCCAAAGCGACTTACATTTCATTACAATTTTTACAATTCAACAAATTCCTGCTTTTCCTGGGAATGGAATGATCCGCTCTACAGACTGAGCTGGGAAAGCAAACAATACCAACATTTTAAACACAAGAGCTTCACACAATGCCAACTGAAATTTTACAGTCGTCGTTGATTTTTCACCACAGGGCACCGAGAGCATTTCCTAAACATTGGCAACCTGAAACTATACATACTAATTATAAAATTAGATTGTAATTTGGATTTGCTCAGTCGAGAGAGAGAGAGAGCACAAAGCCTGGGGAAATTCACAAGTGAGAGTCTGTCATTTTAACCGTTTGTGTCCCATGTTTGCATTATTTTGTTATCAAATAGTTAGACTGAGCAAGTTAATGGAGAAAGTTTTCTTCTGGGAAGCTGCCTCACTTTCGACCCCGCTGCACACTTGTAAATTAGGCACCGAGAGCATAGGCTTTACCTGTTGAGAGGCCGTCTGGTGTGTGAAATGAGCTCCTGTCGGGACTGGGTGTTGCTTTCTACCACTGATCTGAAACCAGGCTTTGCTGTTAGGCTCGTGTTGGGGACGAGGGACTAACTCTGGATTGAAGTGAGAGCTTCGTCTTGTGATCAGTTTGTCGGTTACTCTGAATACGATGGGTTGCCTCTAGAAAGTCAGCAGGTAGAGTTTGTTTTTGTCTTGTGGTGAAGTTCATTCACAAGCATATGGTGGCACCTTGAAACCGATGGATCTAACAGAGTTTGAAAGACGTTCGGACTAGCTTGTTACTTTTTAGTGTTTTTAGAATTTTAGTGTTTAGAAGGTGGTGCTGCTCTGCTGACTCATGAAGTAAAAGAGTTAGATATGATAAGACTAACATTATGTTTAGTGTGTTATTAGTGACCGTTATAACCTTAGATCAATGGCTTGTTTGCCAGCAGGTTCTTTTAAACAAAGAATTGTGGTCAATTTTTTGCTGATAAACCTATTTAAAAGCCCTGCTGGAAACACCTGAGCCTGCAGCTTCTGGAACCCAGTTTGAGCTAATATTGAGCTGGTATTTCTGCTGTGAGGATTTTAGTTTGTTTCCACAACATTCTTACTTTGAAAAAATACATGATGTTTTTTCTTTTTTTAGATTCAGTTTATGTTATAATTGGACATATTATAATCACTATATTTTTGACCAATAGCTTGTCTCTGTATCATATTATTATGATATTTGTGATTTTTTTTAATGTTTATTAATATTAAAAAATAAGATTGATGAATCATTTGTGTAGTTCAGGCTTCTGACAATGTCTTAACAAAATGTGACTGTTCGCTTAAAATCTAGTCAAATAGTCAAAATAAACGCTGTCCATTTAGAGGTGGTACTGAACTCTCTAGGAATTGCACCTTCTGGTTAAGGTGCTGTCTAATAAGTTTCCAATAGCCAATCAGTGTAGAGTGCTATAAGCCCCACCCTTTTGGGATAAGTGTGGAAAAAAAACTACCAATCCAAAGAAAAATCGATGTCAGCCGTTTAAAAAAAAAAAGGCTTATGAAAGGATTTGTATATAATAACAAAATATTTATAAATTGAAGCATACTTGAAAAGAATGGAATCAGATTAGTACCTAAAATATCAAACATACATCTCTAAGAAACAAAAAAATGCCTTTTGTTTATATTTGTTGTTTTTTTTTTTTTGTCTTCGCTTGCAATATTAACATTTTTGTTAAAAACATTTTTTTTTCCATTTTAGATTTTAATGTTTGATATTTTTGACACTAATCTGATTCCATAAAAAAGTGACTTTTTGCATCTGACCATATTTTTTCTGTGTGAGAAATCACACAAACCTAGTTTTAAGAGTCTAATGCTAACATAAGCAAAACCTTATTGAATCTGACTGTCCCATAAAACAAAACAGAACACGTCAGACCCTTTGTGTAGTTGTTTGCTGCTCTTTAGTCTCATTGTAATCTCTGAACTTCATTCTGAATACAAATAAGGAACAAGAAGTCAATCTGTTCATATAGAGCAAATGTAAAAAAGCGAAGAAGAGCAAGGTTTCAATTTCTGACGGAGTCATGAAAACCCAATTAAACCTCTCCACAAAGAAACATCAAGTGCTTTCACACGGCGGTCGCATGCCTTTGGGAATTTGAGTAAGTTCAATTACTTTGGGATTAATTCGGGGTCACAAGGGTCCGTTTGTGAAGCTCTGTGGAGGGAGGCAGGGAAATACCGAGCAGTGAAAAAAACTCAGAGATATTTTAATTTTGACCAATGCTGACAAAGTGCCTTGTGATTTTGGGTCAGTGTAAAAGTGGAATTCAAAAACTCCACCGAGCTTTGAGTCTTTTTGGCTGTCAGATGTTCTTTTGAGGGGTTTTTTGACGTGTTAGTTGGTTTCTCAAACAGCCGTCTAGCCCTGGGAATCTGCTTATCAGCGAGAAAATGTATATCTTACACCAAAGACGTCATTTTGAATCCTCCATCCTTTATTCAAGCTGTAAGATTGCTTTTCTAGATTGCAGCCTCACGTCACAAGGCTCCCAGATAAGGTGAAATTTCTTTAAGAAGCCAGAGTCAGCATTTTAGACTCATCGCTAACTTGAAATACAGAATTAACATGTTAAAAGAAAGTAAAATAAGAGTCTGCTGAACTTCAGCAGGAACACAGCTATTGTTATTCATGATTTGTTACGTAACAATCGTGCATTTAGATGCTTTATCATAGTGTTAGCCATTTAAACGCTGTTAAGAGGAAAAGCATTCAGGATCCAACTGAATTGTTGATGTTGCTTTCACTCTACTAACTTTGGATTCTTTGTAGTTATTAAAAGATCCTAAAGTAGCGTTTTCAAAGAGCCGCCGGCTTTCTGCTGGGCCTTGTTTAAATGCCACTTGCCAGTTCTGCCAACTACACTTGATCTTTCCCAAAGGACTTTTCTCTTGGCTCAAAATCGGCTTTGTTAATTCTCCCAGGTCATATTTGATTCGTCTTTAAACTTAGTTCCACTAAACTTGCTGGAATTCTTCATTCCAGGCTCAAGGATTCAAGAATCCTTATTGTGCAGAATGATGGAATTTGCACAGTTTTAATTAGTTTTTTGTTTTGTTTTTTATCACACATTTTGCATATTCTTTTTGGATTCATACTGTTACATTGTTATATTCAGACTGTTACACTGCAATGAAACGAATTGATACTGTCTGTTTTTCATTTTTGTATCTATTCTTCCATTCCTGGTCTTTGGGGAACTGATTGCAGCATTCCGACAAGACAGGGCACAACATTTGGATGTACACTTCTCTTTTAAGCTTTCGGACTAAGCAAAAAAAAAAAAACTAAGCAAAAACATGAAAGATTTTGAAACATATTAAACAAAATAAACTTAATTTTTAATTAATTAATTTTAATTAATGTTCAAATATTTTGACCTTCAAAAAAATGTTCCATATCAGGTTAGAATTGTAAATATGCTGTAATAAAACATGAAAAGTGAATGTTTCACAGTATACAACTATAATGAAAACAAATGAAGCCAAATCACTGCATTATGGGATCTGCAGTTTGTGTATTATCAGCTTTTCATATTAGCAGACTGTAATTACCAGTACCACAGCTCCATTGAAAAAAGTGCAGTTTTACGCTGAGTTTGACTCTTGCTGAATTTAAGTTAAACAAATATTGTTGTTATATGCCCACACATATGTAAAACACTATTGCTTCGGGGTTTTTATTTTCTGAAAATTAAGCTTATTCTGGTACCTGCCCACGACAATTGCCGCTTTTCCAGTTCGAAGGAGTGTCTGGCTGTGATGTAACCTCGGACTGATTGAGAATAAGACACGGAATCCTCTTTGGATCAGATAGTGACCTATAACTCACTCCCTCTCGGAGTCTTTGAGGAGAGCTGCTCCAGAGGCTCACAGATATTACAGGCTTTTCTTTGCTCTTATTGTAATGGTAAGTGTTATGGACAGGGGTCAGTATTTCTTGTTGAAATCACTAACAGAGGAAGCCCCCCGCTCAGAGATGGGAAAGGCCACAGGAGGAGTGATCTGACATGTTTTATAAAACAATGTCATGAGCCAGCTCACTGAAGTGGAAAAATGGATCAGACTGCCCAAAACTGCAGCCGCGGAGGAAAGACTGAGAGTGGAAAATGATAAAGAAGAGGGAAAATAAACCCCCGTGATTTAGTGCACAGAAAGCGTTTCACGTGGGACAAATAAGCACTTTTGTTGAGGTTTGTTTTTGGTCAATTATACATTAAAGAACACACACGCACACACACATTTTTTTTACCTTCAATTCATTTTTTGTTGTTTTATTTGGATCGTGAGTTGGAGCCAATCCCATCACCTGTCCTGGTGCCAACCAATTACAGAGAGCGACACACATTAGACACACCCATTCACACTCTGACACACCCATTTTCAAGTATATTTAAATAAACATCGTTTTTTTTTTTTCAATTTATTTTTCCATCCAAACCAATTCAATTTATTTTTCCACACCTTGAGAGGAGTGCCACAGCCTAAAAAGGTGGCCAACCAATCACAGAGCGAGTCTTGAATCTTGCTCATCACTATGAGGCCACAGTGCCAACCGCCGTGTTGCAGGTCTTTGTTTAGTCATTTACTTTATTGTTTTAGATGTTTTGTTTAAATTGAAAAAATCGGTCGGAGTTCACTTGAGAAAAACACACAGCCGCTTATTTGTAATCTGTCACAAAATCCCTCCTATTTTCGGACCTGGTCAAAATGGCTTCATGCACCACTGGGCAGATGTAATCTGTAAATATTAGACTTCCGTGTTTGCTTCCCTTTTCTGCCGTCAGCAAAAGAGCTACGAAGGGAACTGTTGGAAGCAAAGTAAAGTACAGGGTTTGGAGCGTCAGCGCCTCTAAATGGAGTTCAAACTGTCATTATCTGTCTACACAGATAAACTCAAATTACACGTCTATCCTCGGCTGTTAAGTTGTTTTCTTTGTCGCAGCCCTCTCTTTCCTCTGGTTTTTTTCACGCTCACTTTTTGCCTGGTAGGAAAGGAACGCCGGAGCAGGTGCGTTCACGCAGAGGTAAGCACTCAGCATATGTAAGTGCAATTCCAAAATCACTGTCTTGCTGCGAAACACTTGAAATTGTTCTCTAATGGCCCCGGCTTTGTCATATGGTTTTGATTATAATGTGAAGATTGCATTGCCTTGCCTTTAGCCAGAGTGAGATGGAAGAGTAATTGCTACGTGCATTGAATGCTTTGCCCTCCCCGCCATGGAGCTAAAGGAAGACCCCCACACTCCCCTCTCCAAAGAAACACACACGCACCCATACACACCGGAGCGCTGTCTTCCCTGGTCATTGCTAATGTCTCAGTCGGCCTGTCAGGAGTTTTCTAAGTGGGTTATTTATCAAGCCCTGCCCTGTTAAATATGCATATCTGCTGCAATCCCAGACATGTCTCCGGTTTCCCATTCTAGATTACACCAGTTGGAATACAATTGCCAGGCAGAAGGGTCAGCAGCCAGCCATTTTTAATATCCCTTTTATTTATTTATATATTGATTCATTTATCTCCAGAATAGGATGAGTTGTAGATGAGTGAAAAGTCTCCTCTCAGATCCCTTGCCAAGACTAATGGGTTTTGTCTGATTGCTGCATCGATGGACTGTGTGCGTGTGTGTGTGTGTGTGTGTGTGTGTGTGTGTGTGTGCGTAGATATGTTTCACTTTGGAATGTGTTATAATTCATAATATTATTATTTGTCATTATTTGTAATATCAGCCATGCAGGTATATGAGAGAGATTAGATTAGATAGTACAGGGCCAATGCAATACAGCATTTCCACAATTTCAGAATTTATAGATATGCGTTCATGTTTCACTGTGTACTCCATGCTAGGTCTGCGCTGGTACCTATTGGTGGTTGGCCACAGGGATTAGTGGTCAACCAATCACAAAGTGGCACAAACACATTCAGAAACGTTCACACTCTCACTCACGCCAATAGACAATTAAATTCACATGTATTGCACATGCTATATGTGTGTGTATAATACTTAAATCTAATACATTAATACTGCATAACACAAATTCAAATGTAGCTAAAGTAATGTAAACTATTCCTTTAAATCCTTTGAATCATACGGTTCTGCTTTTGTTACTTCACCATTTTACTGTTTATTATACTAGAGAGATAAAAGAACATTCTCAGACCAACTGAAAAAAAACTTTTTTTTCATTCCGCATGACATTTTTTACTGATTTTACATATGTTTTTGTATTCAACAGCACTTTTATATTATTTTAGCTGTCAGCGCTTAGGTCAGTCTTGATCAGTAAGAGTCCAAGACTCTAAAAATATTTTTACTTGACTAGACGTTCCATCGAAATTGAAGAACATGGATATACTGCCATTGTACATAAAAATTAGCAAATTGTTATTAAAATTATTTTCATGCTGTTGTTATTGTTTCTTTTTTTTTATTGTTGTTTCACTGAAGCCCCCCCCCCCCTCAATTCGGTCATGTTGTTGCTTTCAAGCGGAAGAATTTCAGCCTGCCTTCATTTGTTTGCATTTTATTCATTTTTTTTCCTCCCCATTTTCCCACTCTCCCTCCGAGCTGCATAAACTCTTTTGAGGAGGAATATTGTTTTTGGGATGAATGCACAGCTGTGCTCCCTACAATTCCCAGCCGGAGTGTGAACAAACCTGCCATGAAACAGCCTGCATAGAATGCACATATAAAGCACTGTTTTATTGATGAGCCTTTTTTTTAAGGCGCCCCCAAGACTCTGATTCTGTAAATGTTTTTTCATGCTCAGGCTATGTGGCTTACGTTGACTGATACGGTGCGATGCAGGCAGGCTCTGCTCTGTAGCATCCAGGCCCAGTGTTTTACTCAGACACACTAATAAATTTTCCCTAATTCATTTTTTATTGTCTCAGGAGACTTGCCTGCAGATTTGCCTCAACAGAGGAAGCATTGGGTTACCTCCTCTAAATAATTGATGCCTCTTGCTTTTCTCTCAGACATGGCCGAAATCTCAAAATATTCACAGGCTTGACTACATTTAAAGATTGTCTGAGAGAAACAGAGAGTGAGAGATGGA
>MU204241.1:4739856-4771083 GCA_017309775.1 Paedocypris sp. Pulau Singkep
AGAGAGAGAGAGAGAGAGAGAGAGAGAGAGAGAGAGAGAGAGAGAGAGAGAGAGAATAAATACTGTCATGGCTAGATTCTGATTTGGACCTCCATTGTTTTCGGAGTGTCGCAGATGTCATTTGTGTGTAAGTGATGGTGCTTTTCTCCGCCACGTTAGAGGAGCACGCAGGCCGCTCAGGGGTTAAGTGCCGCGCGTCTTTTATGGCGCTAATGCAGATACACATACACACAGACTAGTGCTACACGCTGGGAGACGCCACTTTGCCTATTGTTCGCACTCGGGACTATTTGCATTGGTACTTGGAAAATAATGGGAAAAGGCTTAAATGCTAAGAAAGCGTAAATGATGGGGCTGTCTGTGGTCAAGCAAACCTAATCACTGCGATTCTCTGGGTTTTAGCTTTAATGGCATGATTTTTTTCATACATGTATTATGTCGTTGACCATTTGCATGTTTTATTCTCTATCTGTTCCTTATTTTAAGACGAATAAAGCTGGCGCTTTTTCTAAAAATCCCCAAACTTATAAAAATATAGAGCTGCACGTAGCCATGGCGAACTTTTATTTTTATTTTGTCAGTCAGGGATAGTGTTGTTATTGACAGTTTATGTTTTATTATAAACGTTTCTACTTGTGTTTCTTAACTCACTGTACAGCGTTATGCAATGACATCATATATTCATGTGGACTACCAGCACAACACTTAAACATCCATCTTAAACGTATCTCTACTTTTCAGAACAGTATCCAGACTTATGAAAAGATCAAGCCCAATGGACGAGAAACCCACTTGTAGTGAACAATTTCAGCCAGGCTATAGATATAATGGCAACTCAGGCACAACTGTTTGCTTAAGAAATACAATGATCAGATTGCCTGATGAATAAAAAGACAATTTGAACCGGTTGTGATAATCTAATTGGTTTGTGAGAACATTAGAATTTAAAGTTATAACCAGCTGATTTCCATGCATTTCTGGTACATGGTTGACAATTGGCACTTAAAATCTGCAATCTTATTACAGTTTAACTGAATATTAATTTTGTTCATTTTTAATGTTTTGTTTTGAAAAAAACACAGACTAGTTTGGTTTTGGTACAATTTAGTTGGACCTTTGTGTACATCAATCATGAGTTTAGGACTGAGATCTACGATTTGTTCATATTTAGCCTTTTTTCTTTTATTAGTTAGCAAATGCAACGAAAACCAATAAATCTAGAGTTTTGTTCTAATTCTTTTTTTGGTTTGTATGGAAACAATGCTACCCCTCGTGGTTTGGCTTATGTACCAAACAAAGCAATTGAGCTTCTCTCACTACCATCCAAAGGAAGATTGTCTGCATTTATGCCCGCCATAATAATAGACTCACATGACGATAACATATTCCAGAAGAGAACGGTATTGTGATGGACATTATGTTGACCACAGGGTCCTCGGTTGCACTAACAGAGGTGAGAAACGGTCAGAATTGTCATAGGTGACTGTTCCTCACTCCTCGCACATTTTATTATATTCCCTCCCACAGGGTTTGGTCCATTTAAGGCCCTCTTACAGACCACCCCATCCCCCTTCTACACACACACACACACACACACATACTCAACGTAAACACACACCAGTCCCACCAGATTAGCTTTTAAGGAGACCTGTCAGCACCTGTATCTCTTCCTCTCTCTCGCTCTCTTTCTCTCTCTCACTCAGTCTCTCGCTCTGGTTTGCAACCCCATTGACCCGAGCAACCAATTAGCCAGCTCCACTACACGTTTTAGCCACATCTCAGCAATACCACTGAACTGGCTGATTGGCTAACTGGTTAGGTGGGAGTTTCTCTAGCTTGGGGAACATCTTCAGTTTGAATCCCTTGCTGATTGCCTAAAGGTTAGACCCTCTGCTGGTATGCTTCATTTCAGCTAGTAAAAAGCAGGTTGACTGGATTTTACTTTTAGCTTTTACTTTGAGAGGAAGTTATATGTGAGGGAAGATGAGGGTTTTCCAATTCAGGTGTTTTTTCCATCCAATAATTGAATTGAATTGAAATTGAATTGAAAAATCCTTTATTAGTCCCACAGCGGGGAAATTTCACGTCACAACAGCAACAACAAATCCAAACAAATAAATAAACAAACAAACAAACACAGACCATAAATGAACAAGTAGCGCTGCCCGTCATAAGCATAGTTACAGTCACCAGTTTAAATTTAAATTCAAATTGAAATTCAAATTGTAGAAATATACTCAACCAAATGTGTTTCTTATTTTACCTTAAATCAAATGATTGGCATCTCTCTGTCAATTTATGTAAGTCATTGTTGAGTCATTGAAATGTTCTTGTCAACTACAAGTAAACGTCTAGGAGATAGCAGACAGAGTTTGGATGTTAAATTGGCTTGCCATAGCTCGCTCTTCTTCTGTGTTAAGTATTACTCCATCAAGCGCCGCAGCGTCTAAAGACAAAGTCAACCTGAAACATTTTCACAGATTTTTGATTTTATCACATACAATCAGTTAGTGACCAGTCAAAGACTTGAGACGCACTAATCCACAGCCAATGCTTAAAAAAAGTGATTTTCAAGTGCAACTTAAAATATATATTTTTGAATGTATAAATGTGTGTATAAGAATGTATTTACAGATGTTTCACTTTATACCCGCACTGAATCTGTAATTTGCATTTACATTCGATTTTTGTATTCTTACTGCTTTTTCTTTGCTATTTTATTACTATTTTTATAACTATTTCTATTGATCTTTTTTTTTGCATATTGTATTCTTTTTGTTTTTTGGAGTGATTGTAAAAAACATTTCACATCATGTCATACCGTGTATGTATATGTTTGTGACAAATAAAATTTGATTTGAAATACGTCAACATAGGCATGCAATATTTGCATGTTTATCAGATCAAGAAGGAATATAATTGTTCAATTATATTATTAAAACATCAAGTTGGTACTGACGAATTCTAGTTTAGACTTTTACGTCAATTTACGTTTGTCTGTTTGGCTGAATTGTTTTCTTTACAAAATGTTCTTTAAAGCCACTACAGCACTTCAACTCATGTTCGTTCTAGTTGAGTTACTAATTATATCAGAATGGGCCGAGTTCACACTTCAGATTGTGGTAAGTGTGTGGCTGTAGCTGTACACAGTTCTCTAACCCATTTCACAGTCTCTGAAATGTACATATTGATTGACAGACTGCACAAGCCAACACATTGGATTTGGATCAGAGTATGACAGTTTAAATCTTTCACACCAACACTCTAGTTTGTGGATAGACCTTACATTAGATTGTGTGTGTGTGTGTGTGTGTGTGTGTGTGCTGTAAGTCAGTACAAGCTTAGAAATGACCACACACACCCACACACACACACACACACACACACACACACACGTACGTCATGGTGGGGAATTAACTCAGTGGCCCTGTTTGATCACGCCTCAGCAGCTTCCCTATATGCCCTGTTCTACCCCCAAAGCCCGGGGGTCTTCTTCTGCTCCACACATGCTCAGCTGTCATGTCCAGCATCCGTGTCTTTTTTATGGCAAGAATTGGACGGTAGAGATGAGGGACATGAACAAAGCTCCAACGACGAGCAGTTTCTGGACTCCTTCTGAGATTGAGTTGAGCTTGTTTGAATGTTTTGGGGAAATGAGAAAATGACAGAATTAGGTAGCACAAATGCTAAAAAGATAACCATGTCATATGGAGACTGACACAAACTGCATTTGAAGATGATTTTGCTTACCCAACGAATTAAAGTCATTGGTTGGTTTGGGTTCAGCTGTTGAGTGTGGAATCTTCACGTAGTCCAACTCCAAGATGTGGAAGCATCTTCATTCCTACATGAGCTGCTCTGGGCACAAACATCCCGTGTATCACAGGTTTAACCAGTAGTCCACTTTTTATTGTTGGATTAGGTATTTTGATGTTTGAGTGGCGAAGAGGAAAGCCGTTTGGTGTGTTCTTTCTGGGGAAGCTGGCGTGATACACAGAGGAGCAAACCAAAAGGGCAGTGACTGGAATTGCTTCTCTCAGTTCCGGCTTCCTGCCTCCATTAGTCCTCATCTTTCTGTTGTTATACTCTAACAAAAATTGTCCCCCGCTCCTTTGCCTCCACCCCTCCCCTTGCATTTTTAGTCTATCTTTCCTTGTCTGCCTTTTCACTTCTCTATCTCTTTCTTCTTTCTCTCACTGCCTATTTTGCTTCTCTTCCTCTCTTTTTCTATGCTTCTTTCTCAGCCTCTCATTTCTCTTCGTCCTGCCTTCCTCTTTCTCTGTCCCTCTCACTGCTTTATATCTTTCTGTCATCTCTCTCTCTCTCTCTCTCTCTCTCTCTCTCTCTCTCTCTCTCTCTCTCTCTCTCTCTCTCTCTCTCTCTCTCTCTCTCTCTCTCTCTCTCTCTCTCTCTCTCTCTCTCTCTCTCTTTCTCTCTTTCTATCTCTTTTTCCCTTCTATCTCTTTCTCCCTCTCTCTCCCTTCTTTCCCTCTCTGCCTCTTTCGCTTCTCTGTCTTTCTCTTTCTTCCTCTCTCTCCTTTACCTCTGCTTCTCTCTCTCTTTCTGCTTTTTTCTCACCCCTTTCTTCCATTTTGTTCTCACTCTCTCCCATCTCTCTTCCTCTTGCCTTCTTCTCTGTCCCTTTTTCTTATTTTAATATTTGTCTTCTCTGTTTCTCTCTCACCCCCCCCCCCCACACACACACACACACACACACGCACACACACACTGCCTTTTGGATCTCCTTGTCTGTGTGAAGCATGTTGGTGAGTGTGTGTTTGTGTTGCTCTGTGCTTTCGGGACCAGCAGAATGTCTGTTTTGAGGACAACAGCGGGGGGCTAATGAAAAGGCTTTGTTGATTTTAACGAATTACTAGCCACTGTAGCCAAAATAAATATAATCTGCTTTTTGGATTAGTTGTCACAGACGATTTTACCTACTGACGGTGATTAAAGTGCCGGGCACACAAGCCAACCCGCGTCTCTCCAGTGACCCCACCGCACCCCCCCAATAAAATGCCAATAAATAGCAGCAAATAAAGACTTAGAGCATTAGTTATCTGTAATAAACAGTGACACCCTTTATAATGTCGGTTGGACTTCAAAGAGGACGTGGGTTTCTAAGCGGAGCGGCTGTAACCCTGTTAGCTGAGCCGCGTGCAGGAGCTTCCTATCCTCATGCTGTACAGATCAGCGTTGTTAACGTCATTACATCTGTGTCGCCCTTTTGTATCCCCTTTATTTCCTATTTCTTTTTTCCAAACAGATTGTCAATGCATGGTTTAGTGATTAAACGATTCCAGTGCTTAAAAAGTCAGCTTTGTTTGCCAAAGATTGTAAAACATGCAGGCAATTACGCTTGTATATAAGACATGCTTTACTGGTTTAATATTTGCATTAATGGCTGTGCTATTGTCCAATAAGAACTAATTATACATATTCGTATCTTGTTATTTTTTTATAGAATAGAACTTTGTTTGTTCAGTACAATGAACAATTGTAGACAGCAGCAGCTATTCACAAAATGTCAAACACAACATCGAGCAAATAAAATGTAATACATAAATATTTAAATATTAATCAGAGCAAATGTTTTTTATACACTTTTTTTCAATGTACTTTTTACACATCAATACTTACAACAATAATAAAGATAAAGGACAGAACCAATGTTATGGGAAAATGTTTTGGAAAAAAAAATAATCGATAAAAGCAAAACAAGTGACACAAATACAACAAGCTTGTAAACTGTAAAGTTTGTTAAGCCCTTTAAAATCAACTCAATTGATACTAAGTTTTGTAGGGGTATAAACACAAGAATTCAAAACATAGAGCGAATTAATAATAAATAATAGCCAGATAGTAATAAATCTCAAATTGTTACGTTTATGGTCTGTGTTTGTTTGTTTATTATGATGTGTGCAGTGCGTTATGGTGATGTTTTTTTATTTATTTGTTTGGATTTGTTGTTGCTGTTGTGACGTGAAATTTCCCCACTGTGGGACTAATAAAGGATTTTTCAATTCAATTTCAATTCAATTTTCAATTCAATTCCTTTGTTGAAGTGGTGAGTTGTGGTCCAGTGTTAGGGGACTTGGACTCGTGTTGCATGTACGGCTGGTTCTGGGCAAGACATGAACCCCACATGCCCCCTGGACGCCCCAGCTTAGGCTGCCCACTGCTCCGGGTTTGTGTGTGTTCACTTCACTGTGTGTGTGCACTTTCACGGATGGGTTAAATGCAGAGCATCAAGCTCTCTAGTGGACACATTGACAATCTCACTCACTTCATAAAATTTAAGTATAAAATATATAAAGCAGAGTTGCATTGTGTAATGATCATGCATGGTTTATACAGGGATGGATTGCTGTCCTCATCATTTTATTGAGATGTTATTACCCGACTAATAATACTATTTGGGTAAACTTCAACCACTGATTCCTATTGGCTAAACAACAAGCGAGGTACATTGTTGTGTGATTGTATTTCCTGTGTGCAATAAAATACCACTATAGGTCTTCCTATATTTGCCTTTGTTGTTGTTTTTGTTTATTTGTTTTGCTTGTCGCCCTTAAGTTTCAGTTTGCGGCGGGGCTTCCTGTTCTCCGCATCATCCCTCCGCACATGCAACACTGCGAAAAGCAAGTCCTGCTTCTGTTTTCCAGGATTTGGAAAATTTGACAGCGGGGCCTGCTCGTGTTTGCACTGAGACATGAAGCAAAACGATCCATCAAAGTTAACGGCAAGTATGCAGAAAGTCAGGAGCCTCTGAAGCCGAGATCTAAGAGGCAAAGAACAATGGGCCTCCCCTGACAAACAGTTAAAAAAGCCTTAAGACTACAGTTTAGATCTGTAATGTCATGGAGAATACAAATGAAGGAGCTGTCACTCTCAATTTTCCTGAAAGCCTTTTGATGTTTTCTTCTAAGGATGGCTGTGAGGGGAAGCAGGTACCCAAATGTGTCTAGGGCTGCCGGCTCCACTCCTGTGGATTGCTTGGAAAATATTCACATGAAAATCAGCTCCACAGAGGTTACTTCCCCGTTTCAAGACCCATTTATTTCATTATTTTTAACTTTGCTTTAAAAAAAAATTAAACGGCAGCTGCAATCAACTCGCACCGCAGCCAGATTAAACTTGTGGCCATTGTGTGTGTCCGTGAAGACTTTTGGATCCTGCTGGAGAAATGGCCCAGTACCACGTGGTTCACTTTTAGCTACCGAGCAGAACACATCCATCCACACACTCTTTGCGTGATTGGATTGTGCATGAAGAATGTCTGATGGTTTGCTTTGATTGGTTGTGATTTCTTATCTCTGATTGGCTGTTACACTCGCTTTTTTGGAAGTGAACCAATCGTCAAAAACTAAACCCGGTTTGTGCTAATGTTGTTCACTGGACACAAAGTTACAAGCGGGAATAAAACAGAAAGCATAACAATGCCAGAGTATTAATGTAGCATTGTACATTGGTATATGGTTTTTATTTTGTTCATTTAATAAGTTTGATGGATAATACTTGATGGATAATAGGTCTTTCTCAGATAATGTTTGTCCATAGAGCTCTGATCAAACTGTTTTTTTTTTCATTAATATGCTGTGCTAATATTTCACATATTAACTGATTTTAGATTTCGGCATTTCGGCATTAATCATCCTTTCATTTTTGACATGCTTTTTGTTTGTTTGTTTTTGCTGTTTGTTACCTAGAGCTTTTTCACTGGTCCATTCCATCAATGACATCATGCTTGGGTAAAAAAATGCGGGTAAACAATATATACCGGTATATATGGATATATTCAGATATGCAAAGTTAAAATAAGTAATTGTGAACAACGATAGTCGTTCCAGTTGTACAACCTACTTGTTGATAAAACACATTTATCAAGCACGTAAGACAAACCGGGACCCAATCATTCCTGCTAGCAGCTGTAGTTATACCTTTTTTTCCCTTTTGAGTAACCATGTCTATACATATATAAATATTTTTTAATTTTATACTCTTTCTGTGTTTTGTCCACTTAGCAATGCTGAGTCGCGGTAATACCTAACTGTTCATGTCATCAGCTCTTTCCACTGACTTTCTGAGCTGGTGATGGTTCTGAGAAGCCTGTAAGTGAGGATTAGCGCGTGTGGCTCTGGACTCATTACTAGTAGGTTGTGGGTTCAAATCCTAATGAATATTCATGCCAGATGATAATGATGATCCCAGGGTTCTGTAGGCCCCTCCCCTCCTTCCGCAGGTTGATAAAACACTTGCCAAGCTGGCATCCCCTAAGAAATTATTAATTATCTGGTTAATGTGCATCAGGCTGTGTGTCGGTTGATTAATCACCAGTGAGGGGGATGTGTGCTGGAGGGGGGCTTTATTTTCCTTTCTGAGTAACTTTACCTTCCACCTCCGCCTTTCCGACCTCCTCCAGCTACTCATAGAGAGGCTTTTGTCTTTTCCACTTCACTGCAAAGGTTTTAAGTGTTTTCTTCTTTCTTTGATGATCAAAAACGTCTCAGAATATTTGCTTTTCTTACACTGCTTTATGTAAAGTATATTGAGTATAATTATCTGTTAAAAATAAATAAACAAATGTTCACCTGTGATACAATTTCTCAATTTCTGGATTACAAATTGTCTGGAATAAAATTAATTGGATATTGGCTGCTTAAGCATTATTTTTTTTTAATTTTACATAGTTTATGCAGGCATTTTTGAAGTTTGACCAATGTCAAATCAGATTGGCAAATTAGTTGTTTGTATGAAAGCTGTTTAACTAAATATGACATTTTTGTCAATTTTAGATACCAAAGCTTTATTAGGAAATAATTAGAATGATGAATACCGTAAAACCTGTAATAGAACACCATGGCGGTGTCATTTATATTGGAGGGGGCATTCTACTAGAGGTAGTGTTTTATTAGAGGTTTTACGCTACTTTATTTCTCTTGCGCTTTTGATTAATGCTTTGCAAATTCTGCATAAACTCAAATTCATTTTTTTTTTCAATATTTTTTTTTTTGCCACACTGCACGATAGCATGCATAAATTAAGTATTTATAAAACCAGACACAATAACAAAACAGTAAAATTAAGTGAAGATTATAAAGAAAATTAATAAAAAAGTAACATGCATTAAGTAATCCGTCAAATAAATGAATAAGAATAAATGAGTGAAGAATAAACATACATTTCGGGATAACAACCTTAAAAGTGTGAAGAATAACCACTTTAAACTGTAAAACGGAATGAGACCTATAACTAAATACAGTCAAGAACACTGAGCAAGACATTAAAATGAACTATAAGGATCTGCTATTATTTTTTTTGGATGGATGGATGAAGCAGAGGCAGACAGACAGACAGACAGACAGACAGACAGATGACTATTCTGGCTACTAGGTCTGTCTGTCTGTTCACTTTAGTGTCAGGGTGTCTACTGTGAGTTTGCAGCCCTGTTTTGTTTGCAAATCCGTCGCTCCCTGTTTGAGTATGTGTGTTTGTGTGGGAAGCCATTGATGTCGGACTGCTTTTTCCACCGAGAGAGATTCCTCAGCCCCAGTTGAGATTAAACATTTAATAGCGCATTACAGCATTTAGCCGTGGTTGTGGCCTCTGTAGGCTTACGCCTGTTTCCCACAGTCACAGCTCCGGTTCTGCCGTCTGTGAAATCGGGAAGGAATAGGAGAATTGCATTGTAAACAAAAATCCCCCAGGACGAAAAGTGATCTCTCTTTCAGGCCGAGCTAGTTAAACACTGCTGCTAGTTGGAGAGAAGCGGCGTGTTGGCCTGTTTGTGCTGCGAAAATCCCAACAAATATCATATTCCCTTCGCTGACAGTGACTTGTCAGTGCCAAACAATGTCTGTGGCTCAAAGTTCAGCATTTGCATTGGAATTATTTTATTCCCTATTCCTTACAGGGCTTCCTGAGCACAATATGATAAGTAAAGCCAAGTTTACTTTGCTTAATCTCTGCTATTCCCAAAAGCGCTGTAGATAAAATGAGAGAGGGAAGGAAAGAGAGGGAGAGAGAGGGGGGACATAGAGAGAAAGAGATAAAAAGAAATGCAGATGAGAGAGAGAGAGAGAGAGAGAGAGAGAGAGAGAGAGAGAGAGAGAGATGAAATGAAATGTACAGGGGAGTAGGAGATAAAGAGGAAGAGAGTGATGTGAGAGAGAAGAAACAGAAAGGGGGTTGAGGAAGAAAGGGAGAAAGTGAGTGGAAGGGTGGATAAAAAGAGAGTAAAAGAAGGGGAAATGAGCGAGAGAAAAATAGAGGGAGAGAGAGAGAGTGTGCAGAAGAAAGGGAATGGAAAAGGGGGAGAGAAAGAGACAGACAGATAAACTAAGAAAGCTGGGAGAGAGAGGATGGGAGAGTCTGGGTGGTAGAGAGTAGCCAAAAAAAGAGAGAATGAAGGGAAGAGAAAGAGACAGACAGGCAGACAGACAGACAGAGAAAGTGGGGGTGGAGAGAGAGAGAGAGAAAGAGAGAGAGAGAGAGAGACAGCGAGAGAAGGAGATAGCGAAGGAGGGAAAGGGTGAGTGAAGGAAAGAAAAAAAATGAGAGAGAGAGGGAACAAAATAAATGATAAGGGACGGAAAGAGACAGACAAAGCATGGCGAAGAGAGACAGAGAGAGAGAAAGAGACACTTCCAATCAATAAGTAATAATAAGCAAATAAACAACCGAATGCAAACAACGAGTGAATTCTATCAGTAGATAACAGAAGAGCTTCCTCATGACCTTCCTAAGCACCACCTGATCGGTTCTAATGTTCCTCAGTTGAATACCAGTAGCATCTAATATGTTTAGACATAGCTTGACTTCTCTTTTTATTCTTTAATGTGTACACACTCTTCTCTAAGCCCGAGCTGCTAATGAGAGCGGGGAATGGAGGATACGCAGGACTAAAAATAAATGGCTGTATAGGAGTTTGCTCAGTGATTTTTCCCATTGATTAGTCGCATAGCTAATGCACGCTCATTCCTCAGCTCAGCACTAATTAGCATGCTCAGCTCGGCTCAGCTTCAGACCAGTTGACCAGCAGCCTCTCCACAGGCCAGCGGGACGTTACGCTGAGCACCAGACGCCTCTCTTACTCGGCTAGAACATTACAGCTTGGCTACAACGTTCTTTTTCCTCGTTAGAGAGGTTTTTTACCTGGCCACTGTCGCGTATGTGCTTGCTCACTGGTCTTTGTCTGACCGCAGCCACTCACTTAACACCAACAATCCAGACGATAAACTGAATAAAAAGCAACACTTCCCTTACATATTTACACGTGCGCTTTGAGACCGTTAAAACTGTGAAAAGCGCCCTACAAATACTCATTATTATCATTATTACTCCTTAAGTGACTTCCCTTATTGAAAGTGCTGAATTGTTGCTTCTATGGTAGTGGGTTTTTTTAAGCATAAAAAACTGGTACTTTTCAGTGACTTTAAGCAGTGATGCCCATCACATGTGACGGCTCTCTTCTATCGACCAATTTATTTACCGTCATGTCTGGACTATAAGCCGCACCTGTATATAAGCTGCATCCGCTCTATGATTTTGAATTGAAAATGTACATGTGTGTAACTAAATAGATCCTTTCCTAACCTGCATTTTAACACGGCGGCAACTTTGCTGATTAAAACGAGACAGAAAAAAAGAGAAAATAACGTATTTATCTTCATTATCAAAAAATTGTATAAGCCGCCTGGTTCAAAACCTATGAAAAAAGTAGCGGCTTATAGTCTGGAAAATACGGTAGTCATTTACGTCCAATTGGAAGGTTTTGACTGTACACTAATATTACAATAATCTCCAATCGGAGACGACCTTCAGACGTCACTGAAGGACACATTTAGAGATAAAAATTGAACACAGTTTATTTCTGATAGTTCAGAGAACTTTTCAGATTTGTGGAAGAAGTGTTTTGGATTGTTCACTTCTTTTCTCATGTTTGGGCAACTAGACTCGATTTAAATTTCCAAATTATGATCTAGCACCACCCTATCTTTGCAGGTTTGAATCCCGGTCCGGTGGATTTGAGCAAGACACGGAAATTCACAGACTCCACTGGCTAAGGTTGCCCACTGCTCCAGGTCTGTGTGTGTGTGTGTGTGTGTGTAACTTCACTGGATGGTTAAAAGCAGAGCACTTTTCAATATGTTCGAAATGAACAAATTCACTCACTTTCCAATCTGTTATGGCCCACAAAACTCACAGCAAAGTTAAATTTGGCCACCATGTTACCAAACTTTGGGCAACACTGCCTTTATGCATGCAACATTAATTACCAAGTTTAATTGTATGATATATAACTGAAGACCTGCTTCTTACTATGAATGTCTCAATGAAACGATGCGAGCACTTCCTTCACCATTCCCTGGATTGATTCAAGGCTCTTGACATATGTAATACACCACTATAGTATTGTATCACACTTACATGGAGTGACATGATGTAGTTAGCCGCTGCGCTAGTGATTAATGGTGATAACAACCTGAAGGTCCTATAGTGCTGCGTGATGGCTTTATTTGACTCTCTTCATGCCTGTTCTCAGTGGCTGGCCAAAAAAATCCCTTACGCAATGCTATGGGAAGCGTTTGAGAAAGTGCACGGCAGTATCATAGCGGCACTTAGAGGGGGATTAGATTCTCGTCAATGTGCCTCAGAGGCAATGCTAAAGTTACCCCTCACAGGCCTTGGCCATTGACTGCCACGCTAATGGCTTAGTCTGTTTCCTCCTGATGGGCATCGACTGTAGGCTTGATCAATACGGGTTTCCATCCAGAATCTGAGCGGGATGCTCAAAAACCGATACGCTGTCCGAATAGCAAGAGTAAACCCCGGAAGTAAATGAATTAGTTATCAAACGGTGGTCATGCTAATAGTGTTTGTGTTGGTTCTGTAAGTGGAATAGGGGAATAAAGTTTATTTGTGGGGTTTTTTTTTTGAGTCCTCCTTCTAGTCAAATATTAAAAATGCCTTGTTACTAACTGCATAATGGAGATAAACGAATTATGGAAAAAATCTTTAATACAAAACTTAAATACTGAGCCGTTCTGGTTTCACTTTCAATCCTATTGTATTTATATTATCTGATATTTTAAACTTACATATTTAACTGCTGTTAATATTTTTGGTAGTAAATTATAGATTAGAAAAGTACATAACATTATTTTGTTTAAATTGTTTACAAAAGTTAAAAATGTTGTTTAAAAAGTTTAAAATGTCCCTATTGTGAGATTAAAATTTACAATGCTTTGTAACTAAACTAAATATAAACCAAATTTAAACAGAGCATTTTGTTAATATTAAAAACAAAACAATGTAACAAAAATAAACAAACAGCATATACGTCAATTTATTGCCAAGGTGTCATCGTTATTGACACAAAAATTATGACACCAAACAGACAAACGAAAACAATCTAACATCAAAAGGGAAACAACACATACATAAAAACCAAAAAACTAAAGTTGCGCATTGTGACACCAAACAGAAAGTGAAAGAACTAACAAAACCCATAACTACAAACAATAAAAGCAACAATGTCATGCTTGTTGATATGATATTGCGATTGTTATGAGTTACTCTTATGTTATTATACTCTTATGACTGTCAAGAGTGTGTGTTTTCAGACAGTAGTAATTCAGTGTTCTCTCTGCTCTAAATATATATTATTTGCCAAATTTCCTTGCTATTTTAGCTTAGCTAAAGCATCTCTCTGCAACGGAATCCAGTTTCTAGCCCAATTCAAGACAGCCGGGGATCAGGTCTCAGCCCCACTCAATCTTTCCCCTGGAGAGTGTACATTCTTTCAGTCAAACCTATCGATCCGCTCTATTTCTGGACCTGCAGTGAGCCCATCCCGGCCTCACTTTTGGTTCCTCTGTGAGCATTAACTCTGACGACTCAGGATTGCCCCGTCCTGGCAAACGGGGGTTTCGTTTTGGGCCCCGTTCACCGCTCCAGAGCTGGTTGGTGAGAATGGTTTTGCCGGAGTTGGCACTTCAACCTCAGGACATCCCTGGCGAGGTGTGCGCGAGAGCTATTGTGAGTGATGCTCCAGAGGAAGGGACGGAAAAAGCCAACAGTGTGGTTTGTCATCTTCGCTGAGAGCTGGTAACCCAATCCGTTATCATTCAGACCGGAACAGCAGGGGGATGATCATGTCAGATGTTGCAAACTCACAAAACCTATTCCCTTTGTTGGGCCGCGTCTCACAGATGAACACATTCCTTCTGTCATGCCCACTTTCCTTCCTTTTTTTTTTCCTATATGGAAATACGTGCCTTCCATTATTGGTGTATTTCTTTAGACGTGTCAGGAATTCAAGGCTCGGGGCTATAAGAGTGGCAGAGCTTCAATTGGCAGCAGTCAGGTTAATAAATTCTGAATAGAGATGCATAAATCAGTGAGAAGGGCTGACTTTTTTTTCCCCTCCTAGCTTTTGCTTTTCTTCTGCTCTCTAAAAAGAGGCCTTTAGAGGATTGTTGTCTATCAGTCCAGAAAATGGAGAGGAGAATGCCTTCAATACCCAGGGCTGGTTAGCAGATTGTCATTTTTAGGTTTGATGTTCCTGGGTCTAATTGTCTTTCATGTGAACAATGGCAGCCGCTCTCTGGTGAGACGAGGCGAGCGGATGGAGGGAGGGCGGCCTGTGCATAGCAATGTCCTTTTTTATTATTAGCTTGTGAAATTAGCAAGCTGGAAGTCGTTGCAAGGATTTTCAGCGGCCCACCGCCTCTCCCCCCTAAACCGTTGGCTCTTTTCTTGTTAATTGTAATGCAGGGCTGGTTTGTTTGTGGACTCGCTGACAATAGGACCAGCAAAGTCTGCGTTAATAGACTTTTACTCGTATCCCTGCACTTCCAGTCTCAGTCCTAATAAGGTGTCTGTCGTAGAGGCGGAATTTGTTTAAAAAGCGTGGTAATTGATGTATCGCGGCGAGTCCGAGTGTGGCCCTGCTTGATTAATGTAGGGATGCGTGTCTGCGGCTGCGGTGTGTGTGCTGTTTTTGTCAAGCTGATTATAAAAAGCCCCCTTAACTGGGTCTGGGGAAAGTGGCAAATGTTCCTCTGTAAACTACTTCATAGCGACTGTTAAAAGACCTGATGGCTGCTGATGCCTCGTGGGATTTGGTGCTTTTTTGCTTCTCCATACTGATCAGAAGAGCAAAATGGCGAGAATATGTGTAGACAATGCAGACTATGCCAATGATTGCGGCGCTTAACAATCTTATAGGGTTTATTTTCCCCCTTCATATAGTGACGATCCCTTGAGATGCTGCTTCAAAGGTTCATTCGGTTTCACTTTTAGGCTCCAGGGCTGAAGCAAAGAAAAAGTTCATTTTCAGCCGAGTGATTTATCTTGGTTTAGTCATTTTGTAGTTCCCTTAGTCACAAATAATGAAGACTCAATAATGAAGTTCACTAAGATTCACTTAAGTTTAAGACAACTTCGACTGTCTCTGTTGCACGTTTGCCTAAATCAGAAATCAGAAATCAGAAAACTTTATTGGCCAAGTTGCGATGACAACAGGGAATTGAGTTTGACTGACTCCGTCTTTATCCCTCTTTCGAAAATATAAACATAAATATATAAATAAAAAAAAAAAAGAAAGAAACAAGAAAAGGGAAAATAAAAACAATGGCATGAAATAAGGGAATGTTCATGAAGTGAATATTGTTTGTCCTTATGTTTTCCAGATGGTCATAGACTACGGTAAATAATTGTCATGAGTTAAAATGTAAATTCTTATTTATATTTCAATATTATGTAATTTATATAATGTAATTTATGAATTACAATAATTTATGGCAATGAGCATTGTTTTTTCCTAGATGTTATCATTTTTTTTTTCATATATAAATATATGTAAATATATGATTACTTCTGTTGCTTGTATTGAGTAAGATCATAATTTATTTTTAGATAATATGAAATTTATTCTAAATGTACTAGTGCTGCAACTGTGTTGATCTACACACACACACACACACACACACACACACACACACATACTAGTTTATGGTGTTTTACATACCATATATGGTTATATCATGGTTATATGGTTATACTATCATTCTCTGTTGATTATGATCACCATCCTAATTCAAAGCCGGGTAGCAGATACGGTCCTAAACCGATGCTCAAGGCGATGGGACCTCAATTATAAAACAGCAACACTGGTCATGGGTTCGCCTGTGCAAAGCTGCCGTCCCACCTAGACACACACGCGCACACACACCAACTCGCTCTCACAGTAAGATCGGCCCGAGGCTTTCCGTTCTAATTGCCACTCCACAACAATGTGGCAAAGAAACGCCTTTGTTATTGGCCCTTTGTGCGTAAGCGATCCACCGATAATTAAAGCTAAAAGCCCTGGAAGTTTTTCATAGCGCATAAATAGTATTTCCTTCTGAGTTCAAATGAATTCTTTTAGCGCTAGTAGGCTTCCAGTCTCCTTTCAGCCTCGTCTTAATTAGTATGTTCGTCTAAATACATTTAGACAGAGCCGGGGTTTTTTTTTTCTGTCATTTTGCCATATTAGGCGGGCATTGTGCACGTGTCGGTGTGTCTTTTTCACACCCCAGATAACACACTGTTGATAAAGTCAGGTGTCTGGCCTTTATCGCTCCGGAAGATTCCAGCGCGATTAGGGGAGTGTGAGAATACTGCGTTTGGCCAACCTGAATGTAGAGAAAATGCTGTTCTATCCCGGCACAAATGGACTACATCTGAAGTGGCAGTTTCACTGTTCAGATAAGCTTTATTGGCTTTTCGGAAGAATATGTCGGATTGACAATTTTATAATTATTCTTCATTTTGGAGCCATTGTCGTGTCTGAATATAATGTATCCGCACCAGTTCAGCGTTTGCTGTAATAACCTGAACAAGCAGTTGTATTATTAAGGACTAGCTGCTATTTAATTGTATCATCATAAAGAGTTTATGCTAAAATATTGTTTTTCTGAATATGCATTATGCAGCTTAGGCTAGACGTTTTTTCTTATTTTTTTCCCCTCACTGTTTGTATTCGTCTCCAGCCAAGCCTGTAGATTCTAATATCTTGCGTGAATATAAAAGCGTCCATGTGTCTCGAAATAGAATTGCTGCTAAACGAGAAAATTGAATATTTATATATTTAAAAAGTGGCTTGTATTATGCATTTAAAGCTGCCGTAGGATATGAAATGTGACCAATAGTAAAACAGTTCTGGAAATGAGCTTGAATAAATAGTTTCGTAGAAATCCATCGCCATGATTAACTGCTAATTTAAAGGCCTCGTATTCATTACAGTCAGTGCGTAGTCTGCACCGAAGCATTTCTTGAATTAAAAAAATCCACACATAATCTCCCTTCAATGGAATCCTCCCTTTGAGGCCCCGCCCGCTGTAATTTCACTACCCAATTACCGTAATGTGGCGTGGAGGAACGGGTTAGATGTTTCCACCCGTAGGCAGAGGCTGGCATCCGTAATCCTTTAGAAGCACTTAAGAAATTGATGTTAGCGGCTCCGTGTCTGTTCGCTAGCCGGCGGCCTGCCTGATTGCACAGTCTCCTCCCTTTAATTGGATCATCAGAGTGTGATCGGAGTTGTGCGGCTCAGATTATGTAAGTCTGACTTTGAGTCTGCTAACCTGAGCGGGCTTGGCACTTGCTTCCTGTTCTGACCTCAATGTGCCTAAGTGCTTCCGTTCACCGGGGTGTCTGACGGCGCTCCAGTCACTTTATAAAAGCAATCCTGCATGCTTTATTAATTTCTAATGTATATTTTTACGTGGCATCCCGGGGTGTATATTACAGTGACTCTTCTGGCTCAAAAAGGCTGGATTGATCATTCGGGGTGAAATCCGCTTAGAGCAAGGGAGGACAAGGTTTGTACTTGAGCTTGGGAAGATCTTATATTTATTGATTTATGATTAATTAGCAGATCCAATTATCAATTAATTGTTTTCACTGACTTTTTTTTTTAATTTGTCTATGGCCTGACCCTTGTTTGAAGCGAAACAAGCCTGCTGTTGAAAATACTGTAAATGCGTTGTGAATAAATACATAAAGGTGATGTTGAATGTAGTGTTAAGGAATACGGTCCAGCCTTTTCAGCCATTATTGTATTTATCCCTATGATTTGTCTCGTGTTCAAAACGGACACTGGCCTCTGTTTTGATGGGCGATTGCGTCTCGGAGTTGGGTAGTGGTAGTTCACGAGCCCCTGCACCTTTTAAGAGCATCAGCAAGTGTGAAAAGAAATGATTACTGTAAATGGCCTCATTGTGCCTCCACGCTGGCTTAGTTGTGCTTGACTGGGCTGAGAGCGAAGGAGGAGGGAGGGAGAGCGAGGGTCCTGTTGCTGAAGAAGATGAAAAAGAAGAAGAAGAAAAAACAAATGGTTGCAGTTGAGGACGGTGGTTTCTGCGTCTGGTTCACAGATGGATGTGCAAAGACACCAGGGGTGAGAAAAGTATTAAATATTCAGTCTTTATTATTAATTAAATTAGTATTAATTAAGATATAGAACACATACTGAATAGTAAAAATTCAGATGAAAGCAAGTGTGCTGATGATGATCGTAGTTCAATATTTCACAACCTGCAGTACATTTTTTTTTACATTGTTGCTGTTTTAAAATAACAACTCAGCAATAATCTCAGACACATTGAAAAAAAAACTGACTATGAAAATGTTAAACTGTTAACTTGTTGCATTTGTTTCAGAAACTTTTTTTTTTTCTACATTTTTCATCGACTAGTTCGACGTGTTTTGTGGTCATAATTTCATGGGCAATGTTTATCTATGAGAATTTGCCTTGTTTTAGATTTGAATTTATTAATGATTTCCTTGATTTAGAGTTCACAATCTTAAAATGCTGTAAGAACAAGTTCCGTGACTTGCATTTTATTACCTAAACAGACTGTATTGCTCGGAGCATCAGACAATGAGATCTTCCTCTTTCTCCAAAAATCTTTACATTTGTAATATTAAAGTCACCTGATGCCGTTAACCTTCCCGCTCACTCGGGACTGCCATTTATTTGACTGACACTGTTACAGCTACTCCTCAAATCAAATTCCATTTCTCCTGTTATTCAAACACGAGAGGTTCATTCTACTGGAAGAGGGCTGATGCCGGCCAATGAAACCAGCCACAAAACAGCTGAACTCACAGAGAACAGTCTGCGATTGCTTCTGTCATCATCAGCCTGCCTACAATATTTGTGCCCTGATAAATGATCCAATTCAATCACAGCATCCAGTTTGCTTTGTGTGGTTTTTGTAAGAGTGTGTGTGTGTGTGTGTGTGTGTGTGTGTGTGTTTATGAGGATATTGAGAGAGAAAAGAGAGAGAGAAAGCATATTTACCTCCCTTTATTAAATCTCACAATTGTCTCGAGATATGTTGGGACCATAAATTCAGTTTGTGGTTCAATTTAGAATATCAAAACAAGAGGCTTTTCTCTGCCCCTGTGAATGTGCTTTTTCGTGGGTGGATAAAGATTCAATGCAATGTCATGGAGGTTAAACTGATGCACGGAAACTATCTGATAGCTGTACAGATAGTGTGTGTGTGTGTGTGTGTGTGTGTGTGTGTGTGTGTGTGTGTGTGTGTGCAGCTAATCACTATACTTTTATTACTAAAGAGTTACTATATTTTGGAATTTTATTTTTATTTTGTCAACTTTTCCATGTACAGTGTTCATCATGTTTATTCCATGTGTAAAAACATTACAAAACAGAACACAAGTGTTTTTTTGAAACTTGTTGTTGTCTTAATGGGGGGAGCCTTAGAGGTGTGGGCGGAGTCTGGGCGTGGCCATAGAGATTCGAATGAGCCACCTCACATGCCTGATACTGTATGAATCTTAAGATTGTGTCTGTTACTCACAAAAGTTTGTTTGTTTGCATCATTGTTTTATTGGAATTACATTATCTGTGTAATGAAAATGAAACATGCTGTATGTTTGTTCACTTGTAATGTAATAATGAAAAAAATATATTGATATTGATATATAAAACGTGTCTACATTAAATGAGACTATTTGCAATTTTCACAAATTTAGGCAAGACAGGCCTTTACTGAGGCCTGCATTTAGTTCTGTAAAAAGCATTGTCGTGATTGTCATTTTAGCCAATATTTATAAACACTTTCTGTTCAAGTTTGAGATTCTGTTCAGTTGAAAATTGTTGAGAGCGTTCTTTTAGCTGGATTTCAGAATTGTTCACGCCACAGTGTTTCTACTTGCGCCTTCGGAATGGGATTTTAACTTGGCCACACCTTGACACAGTTGATGCATAAAAAAACAATGGCCGCCGTCTTTTATTCGTTCCCACCAAATTGAAACTATTAATCAACACAGATCTCATTAAGCTGAGCGGATCCTTCGCCATCCCTGACTTATATCCTCCCACTTTCTTACATTCTTCCAGTTTCTTTCATTTTTGCCCGTTTTATGATGGGGTCCGTGTATTAAAGTGTTGATTTGTTTTATGTGCAGTGCATTTCTTAGTTTTCAGTGCAGTTTTACGCTGGCAGATCTTTTTGACATTTTAAAGTCTCCAACAGCTTGAAACTTTGAAAACACATACTTTGTCAGCAGAAGAAGAAAAGCCCTATTTAATAAATGAATTTGTTGTAATGTGCCCACAAAGTAGCCCCCCACTCTTCCAGCCACTCACTCAACTTCCTGCTCTTTCTCCACCATCTTCTCTTGTTAGTCAGGAGGTGTTGTGCATGCTGATACACAAAAGGCTCCACATCTTTTTCAGCAGGGCATAAATTACGCCTGTGGTGCGGATCGTCTATGAGTGCTTTCCCCAGTTATGGATTGCTGCGTTCTGGACTTGACAGGAACATAATTAGAACTCTTGATGAAATCTACAAAATTATTCCTCCGTGGCTTCAGTGGTCCTGAAATGTATCCATATTTGTCACTGTGCGCTTGAAGGGCCTGTTAGCGCACAGCAGTAATGGCTCCGTTCATTTATCCTGTAATCTGAGGATGATAGAGGAATAGTTAGTCGGATAGATAGATGGAGACAAGCGGTGGGGGTGGGTGGAGATGGCTACCTACTCGGAATGAGAAAGTAGTGCATGTTGATTAGTTGCCATCTTACTTTTAGCGGGAGTTGGAGAACATGAGCACAGAGATGAAGATTTCCTGCAAGATGATCCCAAGATCTGTATTTAGAAAAATGTTTTGGTTAAAGAACCGATAAAAAGCTGCTACAACTTCAACTTCGACTACTTTTGCTTTCGATTCAATAGTCCAACTTACAACTCAGTGGGAATTAAGATGTCATATTATTTTATACATAAGTGATACATGATTTGAAGTGAACACACACTTTCAATTTGCACATGAGTTCAACTGTCCAAAACCAGCATTTTTGGTCCATAATTTATTGCTGACATTTGTTCTATCAAGCAACTGTGTGTTTATTCTGTCATTATACATTTTTTTTAACTTGTCTAATTCAAAAAGTGAGAAAGCTATGCTAGATGTTAGAAAGAGAACTAGGAAAGTATGTTCTTTATGTCTGGCTAATCTTTTTCTTTGCAATTTGGTGGTATATTTTGACTTAGCTGCGTATTTTGCATGACAGAACGAATACATAAGTTGAATATGAGTTGCAGAAAAAAATCATCGGTGAGGAAAAAAAAAAACTAAAATTCATTGTCGCCATTCAAACCCTGATTTTATTTCTAGTTTCGGAATGTTTGGTTGAGATTGGTCACAATGATTTTCAGACAGAATTAAGATGATGGTCTGGAATATGAGAACGTGATGCAGGATTTTCATCACAGAGAATGTTTTCTGACAAACCCACTTGTCATAAGTTCTCCATCACATTCAGTTCTTTCATTTTCAAGTTCAGAAATTATCTTTTCTTAATTTGTCTTTCTGAAACGTTCAATCTTGGCAAGTGTCTCTTCTTGCGGCAAACTGACTAATTGTGGCAATTGTAATTGATGACAGTTGTTTTTGTGTTTAATTTCAATGACTATTATTATAGCGAAAGCAATAACTTTTAGCTTTTTAGCATGAGAAATGCTTCACGAGTTGAGTTTTTGTTCCATTCATATACACAATCCAAATTAGCAAAAATCAGCAACATTTCTGTTTCGGGTCCATTTATAATTAGAAGTAAATGGCCATTTATAACTCAGTAAGAAACAACTCACAACTGGGTTTTCGCTGGCCTCATGATTAAAAAAAGATCACAATAGAGGAAAATAATTTACAGCTTAAACACCAGGTACTTTTCAGAGTTCTCTAAATTGCTTGATCCCGAACTATTTCCTGCTGAAGTGAGAAGCAACTCTGGGCCTGTCATGGTGGTGCAGTGAGGCAGAAACAGTTTGTGTTTTTAAGCATAGTTCGTAAAAAGAGGGAGGGAAAGAGCGACAGAAGGCTCATTTAAATGAGATATACACCCAAACCACATATGCATGGCTGAAAGTGGGTGGAAATGAGAGGCGGATAGAGGAGACGCTGAAGAATTGAATATGGATTAGAGGGATGAATATTCTATTATTTCAGGCCATTCTCCTGATCTCCGTTATGCTCCTCAGTGCTCGAGTTGAAATATATTGATGTAGTAGAAAGATCGGAAACAGTGGCCCGTGTAGTACAAGAAAGATGTGTTGGGTTCGCCACTTGAGCCATGGATTAAGGCAACGACACGGTATCAGTGTGCCTCCCTCCTATCTGAAGCCAATTTACACCCTGTTTTATGGGGACGTGGATCTGGTTTAGAGTACTAGTTTATGATTACCAGTGTGCTTTTTTCTCTAGGCCTGGCATTAGCTTTGCATGTGCATTGTACCTTAAATCTTTGTTGCTTACGCTTCTATGCAGCAAGACTAGGGATCTGCTTTGGCCTTGGTGTACGCTTGTAATCTCTGAGATGATTACGGAAGTCTCTTACCCCCTGCAGAAAAGCCTAGAATGATCCCCAGGGTCTGGGATATGTACTTGCATACTGCTGAAACGTACAGTGCGTCTCAGAAACTGGAATAGCAAGATCAAATGTGGGTCATGGCAGCACTAGGTAGAGGATATGCAGGTTTACACAACAGGAGGTGGCTTCACGTCTGTGCTTGCCTTAGAAGTGACCGTGTATGGAGCGTTAAAGTGTTCTTGCATAACCAATAAGCATTTGCAAGAGATTTAGCTCAGAACGATATGAGTAAAGGACACAAGGTTATTTAGCACACATTTGTGCATTCTACGTCTCAATAATATTGCCAGTTTGTGTGGGGATCATGCATTGTGAAAAGTTATACAAAAGTTTACAAACTTGATACAATTTCTGAAGAAATGTCTTGGGAGAGATGTTCACGCTACTCTAAGACATTTTCAGAAAGAGGACAGCATGTCATACTATTTCTGTGTGCAATTTGACTTTGAAAGACAAAAGCAGACCCAAGTAGAAAGGAGGAAACACCAAAAAGTTAATAAAGCAGGTTTCTAGGAGCTGAAAGTTTCTCTTTGGTTGAAAGAACAAATTACTTCATCACAAACCATCTTTTAATGTATCACATACAGCCAAGAAATATTTAATAGCAAACGTGCATATATGAAATATATAATCTGATTCAAATTTGCTTGGGCTGTGTTCGGATTCTTTGATTTGCTTAATCTAAGTTAGTCTAAGATAGACTACATTATCTTAAGGACTCCATGTGTTCTTCAAGGGCAGCATCTTCCTATATAAGGTGAGCGAAACCGGACCCTAATGGCTTTGAAGGAAAGAGTGAACACGGGGAGAATAAGGTCAGACAGAATGAATAAGACAGATAAAGCCCCATCTCTTTATCAAAACAGCACTTCTAAGCTGAGCAGTCAGCTTACTAAAGCTTCTGTCACTTAAAACCAATGATACCGGTGGCTCACGCACACACTCAGACACAAAGAAAACCACGCTTAACCGCAGTATGTTGTATGTAACTCCAAATGGCCCCCAAGTTGCTTGAGATAAACTCACTGGCAGCCGGAACTTGTGGAAATGTGACCAATATTGCAAAGAGTATTGATGGCAGAATGGTTTGGCAAAGGTATTTGGATTTCATTTTTCGTCTAAAAAATTGCACACATGTTTGCAATTAGATGTGTCAAGCAACAAGAACTCTGGGAAGTAAATGTGAAAAGAGACTAATTTTTACAGAGTGATTCCAAAAAAAAATTTGGTTTTTCACCAAAAAGGAAATGGACATACAGTATTTGCAAATCTTCTTTTTGACTTTGAACAGCTACATTGGGACATGTAGCACAAACTAATTTTTGAGAAACCGAGGAATACAATTATTTTGTCTTTTAGTGTCTGTATAAAGTAAAATTAAGAAGTTTTATGTGCGACTCATGGTTTACTCTTTAAAGAGGCAAACATGCAGAAAAGCCTGTACGTTGTAATTCTGTCCAGATCGAAAGTACAAAGTGTACAAATAATCTAGAGGATTCTAACCATTCAGAGTTGATGCCTCAATCAAAACGTTGAAATTGCAACGACATAATTCCAGTAATTTCCCCCCGATTACTCAGTTTCACGAGGGAGATTCCTTACCTCTCGTCTGGCCATATATATTACATCTCTAATAGCACTTTGTGACTCAAAGAACTTGATGCTGGAGCAATTTGTCCTGACAAAGGAAGATGTTTAGATGTGATCACGCAGACGGGATGGGGGAATGACATGCGGACTGGCTTGTTTTCAGGGACCTCCCTCTTCGCATTGTTGTCATGTCCTGCTTGACTGCCGGCGTCTAATCTTGAGGGGTACGGGAGCAGAGACTCCCCTGGGTTTGTCTGCTCGGCACCTTGTTAGACAGCTCCTTCAAGAGCACTAGTTCCTGCCTCACCTGTCACCCTCTACTCGCCTTCTCCTCCATCTCTGTGCCTCTCAGTCTTTTCCTTTTTAAATCTCACTTTTGCCCCAGACAAGTCGGGCTGTCGTTGGGAACCTCTGTATTGCAGTGCCACTGAATGAGAAGTTGTCACCAAGCACAATCGACAGCCAGTATTTATTCATTCATATTTCAAAAAGACAAAAAATGACACACGACCGAACAAAACTTGTAATAATTGAATTGGTTTTGCTGTAGTACAATCACTACCAACCCATTTGCTTTGCATCCAATACAATATACGTACTTGAAACAGAAGAGCACAAAAAAAAAATAAAAATGAAATGATTAGTATCTTCCCATTCCCATTAGCATGTACATACGTAAAGAGTTTCAATGGTTTCAAACGGAATAAGGCATTGGAATTCTCTTAAAAGTTTTTTTTTTTTTTCATTTTTGTTGTTGTTTTGTTTTTAACCACCACCAAACATTGTTAACCACAAATATAACCACTCTAAGAAGCAATACTCTCTCTATCTCTCTCTCTCTCTCTCTCTCTCTCTCTCTCTCTCTCTCTCTCTCATTTTCACTTGCCCAGAATCACCTATTTCAGTGTTAACATGAGTAATACAGATAGCGGAGGGCATCACCTCTCCGTGCAGTCGCTGGTTTGTCTAGTGAGATAGTCTTCTTGAGGTTAGTGCCTGTGAACAGCCCATTAGAATAAATTAATTGAAAAGGATTAATGATGGATTTGCGACGACTACAGATGAGAGAGAGAAGAGTTTATAGGACTCAGAGAAAAGCAGCTCCCTAAGCTACTCGAGAGAGGAATTGGAGGCAATCCCCTGCACCCCCCATTATAATAAGAGCGGGGTGGACTAAATCGCAAAAGTTTTAGCAATAGCCACTATTGCTTTTTGTGACATGGTAGCATGCAGCTAATCCGAATATGGCTGGTAAGTGCTCCTCTTAAATGCATGCTAATTATCCCGTCCGCCGTCCGTGACCAGAGTCAGGAGGTAATTGGCCCGCAGCAACGTGACAACTCCAATCATCTCTCGAAATTAGTCGCCCTTTATAAGGCCAGGACTGCACTCCCCCTTCGATAGGGAGAACAATCAATTTCATAAGTGGCCATGCGGCCCATTGTTTTACATTAATTAGACTAATTGCAGTGTTGGACTGTTGTGCTGCGTGAGGGTGGTCTTTTAAAATGCGTTTTTGTTGTGGTTTTTCCTTTTGCTCTCTGCTGGAGTCTCTCTGTAGTGCTGTGGTTGTAAGTCAGGGCAGGTTGGGTCTTCTGAAGTCAGGGTTCTGTGACTGTGCCTTTGATTGGATTTCACAATGTGGGCTATGTCCCATAAACCATGTCTATGCGTAGGACAAAAATATAGGCCATGTCTTATTCATACAGCATTAGCCCAAAGGCACTCTCACCCAGCCTCATATTTATAACCTGGATTATTTTACCCACTGATCAGCGCTAATGGCGTATTTAGCCAGGGATGTGGGGATGCACCTGATATAAGACTAAAGATGCAAGGAGCCGACGAATATCACGGCTCCAGTGAAGGACAGTCCATCTTATCCGGATAGCGCTGCCATAGATTTGCATCACAAATCTCCCCATAGTTCCAGAGTATGGAGAGTATGCAAGGCCCAAGCAAAAGAGGGTTTTGTTTCAAACTTCCAGCACGTTCCGGTACTTTTATCAATGGAATTTTAGCATTAGGTCATTTCATTTATTGGTAAAGATGATGCATATAATATTTGTAGTATCATTTGCTTAAAGTGAGAAGGTCCCTTTTATTCTCAGTTTGAGGCCCAATCAGAGACTTTCTATGCAGAATTTGTATGTTCTCCTTGTGTGTTTCATCCGGGTCTCCTGTTTCCTCACACAGTTCAAATGCATGCAGTAGAGTCTGGAATATTCCCCAGAGATGTGAGTGAGAGTGTGTGTGTGTGTTTGCCACCCAGGGGTCATGTGGGGGTCAGTGTCTTATATATATATATACACATACTCTTAGACAAGTTATACACTCAGTTGTAAAACCAGTGATGTTGGTAGTACCAAATGGGATTTAAACCTTGAACCCGCCACCTAACCACAACTGCTCAGTAAGTACGGATGGATGTTGAATAAAAGTGGCCAATCCTGTAAATAAAAACTGTCTCACAAGGTTGGTACAAGGTACTGGATGGGTCTCGGTGCATTTGTGAAGTCACACAGCCACACACATTGATGGTAATGAGAGGAAGTTTTCTTGACAGAGAGTCCTCCTCTGTTCCCAGTCCTTTACGTCTGTCTTCTCTTGAGAGCAGATTGGGTTTATTTGGTAGGAATAAGGATATTATGTGGGATCTGAAGTCACGAGGCAGGTTTGGATCTGTGCGAAGCAAAGGAATCTCACACCTGCAGACTCTACAGAGGCAAGCAGCTTCCCTGGAGATCTACTTAAGCAGTGCATAAAAATGAACAAGGAAAAGCTTTATCTCTCTTTGCACTGCTATGCTCAACACATCATGCTAGCAGAAAGAGAGAAGAAGAGCCTTCACTCTGTTCACCCAGGTATAATTTTACACTCAATATCACAGGGTGAGTTTCCTAACTGTCCTACATAACAATCGGTAGCTCTGGTCTTAAAATATTTGGGGTGAACTGACACTGGTTGACCCATTTGGTTGGTTTATTTAAACTATTGACTGAGGTGACATGAATGATATCTTAGAAGTATCTATTGTAGACCAAATTTATTGAGAACACTCCATCCTACTAATGTCTTACTGTCTGTTGTCTCTCTTTCTCTTTCTCTTTCTCTGTCTCTGTCTGTCTCTCTCTCTCTATCTCTCTCTCTCTCTCTATCTCTCTCTCTCTCTCTCTCTCTCTCTCTCTCTCTCTCTCACACACACACACACACACACTTCTCTCTTTTCTCTGGCTGTACAGGACATCATTCTCTGTATGTCTTTTTTATTTCTTTTCTCTCTCACTCTCCATCTCTGGAAAATAACTGTTCAAACTAATTGTTAAAATTTGAGCAAACAGTATTTTCCTCATGAACTTTCAAAGTATTGATTTGTGCGGTTGTGGTTTTTCCACAAATGCTTGGTTTATTCAAAATAGTAACCAAAGTGACACGAATGACAAAATCTTGAAAGTGACTTCAGAGCAAACACACTTTCAATCTGGCGTTGTTATTTTTTTTGCAAGCCCATAATCATTTTAGTGTTTAGTGAATTTGCACACTGTGCTTTAACCTGAATTCTTGTGTATCGTTCTCGCCAACTTTCCATTGAGCCTAAATCACAACGCCTGTTGTTTGGTCATATCTGCTTATTGTTGGCTGATGCATTGCTTCTCTGAAGGCCAAGTTGTGGCTGCCCGTATCTCTGAGGGGAAATCTAGCTGAGTGACTTTATCTGAAATGGGGAGAAAGCAGGAGGCACTGGGCTCTCTAAGTGAACCAAATGTTGCTTCTGGCAACAGTAGATATGCCCATCTCCAGTCTCGTGCTTGGATATGAAAGTGGCATTGGGCCTTGTGCCTATACTTTCCTAGACTCTTTCCTTGAACTGAGAGGATGAAGGCTGAATGTGAGAGTGAAAACTGTGCAACCAATATTAGAGAAGCCAGTCCCCTATCCCATGTCAACGTGATTTTTGCTAAAATTGCATAATAAATGAACAATCATTGACATTTTAGAAACCTGCAGGGCTCTTCTTAAAATCTTAAATTGCTGAATTACAAATAAGGTTGGAAGCAGCAATGGCGGTGTAGGAGCCCTTTGATGTTTGTTTTGAAAAAACATAAATAAATGTAAGAAATTTCTGAAAGTATAAAGCCCGAATTGTAATTAAAGATTTCAGCTATGCAAATTAGTGTGATAGTGTTAACACACTGAATATAAAGGCGACACGAACACTTCAAATTATTGCTTATGACATCATAGGACCTGCCTTAAAATGATCTGATTAGCTGATGAAAAAATGAACAATGTGGGTCCAGGTCCATCGCTCCTGGACCAGGCTACAAAGATGTGCCGTGAAAGTTGCATTACATTCATGACTTTTAAGTCAAAAATTGTTGAATATTGAAAACAACACTCTGAACCTCGTTTTGTTTCGAAATACCAAAAACGACTGACTAGTTTGGTTTTTGGGTCAAAGGCAATGTATGGAAATTAGTGCATAGCAATCATAAGTCAATGTCTTTGCAATTATAGTTTTTGTACATATTTTTCCTCTAAATCAACCGATATAATGAACATACCAGAATCACGGTTTAGGAGTTACAGAGGTACATATTGTACCAATACAAGTTTATGATAATTCTAGAAATTATGAATTAATCAAATAATTAATATTAGTTCATAGGTGGAATTATGTATTTATTTATTTATTTTTTTGTTCTAGGTTGAAACTGCCAGGAAACTGGACCCAAGTTGGAACATTGGTGTAGGTCAGAGCTTCTATTTACTACTTTGTTTCTGGATGAAAAGTTGTGTTTATTCTAAATTAATAGAATGATTGGTTCACATAGAATGCCTGAGAATCATCTTGTACTTACATATTTTTGCATAAACGTAAGAGGAAGAAAGCATTACTCAGTGTTGTGTGGAGTAACATCATCTCTGTCTTTTGTGGACCTGCCACATTCCCTCAGCCAAACTGCTGGTGATTTCCCAGGCTGCTTTGCATATCCCATTAATATTTTATTGCATCATTCATATCTGTGTGCCGGGTTGACCTGACAACCGGTATGTCAGCCCACGTTGCTTGTAGTACAAAATGTGCTTTACATGAAACAATTAACACTGAACCCCAAAGGCCTTTTCAGGTCCAGCTTTGGAAACTCAGGCCAACTTAAGTGTCACATTCAACGACGAAATTGTTGCAAAGTAAAATATTGTAGCAGTTCTATGGAATCATTCGTAAAAGCCTCAGTTTTTTTTCTTTTTCTTCTGTTTTTTCCTCAATTTTGTCACCTCTTTTCACAATGTCTCATGGTGGAATTGTCTGACTTTAAACATGTCTCTCTCTTTTCTATAGGCTCTAATTGCAATAGCGCATGTTTGCCATATGAGTTTTGTTTTTTTTTGATTGATTGAAGTCATTTATAATTGGATTGAGCATTTTTTTCTTGATTAAGCTGCTCTGATGTAATTTTAGTTTATATTTTACATACGCCAGAGTTTTAGATTTCAGCAAACAACTCAATGGGTTTTTAATTGTGCATTGAAATACATATGTCCATCCGTTCACTTTTAAAGCTGCTTTTAAATTGTGTATTTTTATATTTTGTGTGTGTTTTTTTAATATTCTGTGTTTTTATGGCACTCATTGCAGAAGTAATGTAAGAATCTCATTGTACATGGAAACTTGTACAAATGACAAATACAGTTTTGAACTTTGAACTTTCAGGGTCACAAGGAGCTGATTCCAGTTTCCAGTGACCCAGAAATGGAATAATCTAAAGTAGATTAATGGAAGGTCACACACACACACACACACACACACACACACACACACACACACACACCCCAAACCTCTAATAGGAGGCTATGGATTGGTTGACAAACA
Source organism: Paedocypris sp. Pulau Singkep (assembly GCA_017309775.1). NCBI lineage: Eukaryota > Metazoa > Chordata > Actinopteri > Cypriniformes > Paedocypris > Paedocypris sp. Pulau Singkep. Next base: position 4,770,273 of record MU204241.1, read on the forward strand.
GAACGCCATGGCCTTCTATTAGAGGTTTTACAGTATATGCATAGTTTTACGATGAGACTACTAATGTTGCATCTTAATGACTCCTGTAACTTTTGAGTTTCCACGGAAGTTCAGTGTCTGTCTGGAGCAGTTCAGTTTTATCACAATGTTTTGGATTGTTAACTCCTGTGTAATGCTACATAAACTGCTCGGAAAAAGCATAAATAATGTGTGCGCACTCGTCTCCCGCTAGCCAGGAGCGCCGTGGGATGATATTTGTGAAATTACGAGCTGTTTATGCATATTTATTTCCGCTGACATTTTAATTATTTGGGGCTCCGTTTGAGAGATCACATAAAAAGTCCTATAATGCCCCCCCTAATTAGTATCACCTCCAAATTAAAACGGAGGACTTTGGGAATGCTGTCATTTTCAGAAGGCCATATTGGAATTATGTTTCAATCATCAGCCGTGAAATAATTACTTGTACACTTCTAACTGCCCGCATTTACCAAACGGCCTGCAATTTACAGCCATCATGTCTGGCAAAAGCAATCAATGGGGTGGCTATAAATTCTGCTGCAGTCAAACAGACGGATATTGTTTGTGTATGATTGTGAAACATTAGACGAGCTGAAGCTCTGCCTTGCTGATATGGCAGTATTGCTGCAGGAGACTGGTGCGCTGGAGACTGGAAATGTTGTGCTGGTTTAAACTGGCTTGTTGCACTAGTGACCCAACACGTCTAACTAAAGACCAGCAAATATAAGAGGAGCTCTCTCTCTCTCTCTCTCTCTCTCTCTCTCTCTCTCTCTCTCTCTCTCTCTCTCTC
>MU204241.1:4773683-4781664 GCA_017309775.1 Paedocypris sp. Pulau Singkep
AAATCGTAAAGTATCCGGTTTTAAAAGAACTCAAGTGTTTTACTTGTAAGGAATGTAGGCTAAACAAGTGTGAAAAACAATGTCTCAGTGTTTCAAAGTGGCAAATCCAAATCTTACTCTAAAATTGACTCCATTACAAGTTACAAGTCACAAAGTAAAATTAGTAAAAATCGTAAAGTATCCGGTTTTAAAAGAACTCAAGTGTTTTACTTGTAAGGAATGTAGGCTAAACAAATGTGGAAAAACAATGTCTCAGTGTTTTAAAGTGGCAAAACCAAATCTTACTCTAAAATTGACTCCATTACAAGTTACAAGTCACAAAGTAAAATTAGTAAAAATCGTAAAGTATCCGGTTTTAAAAGAACTCAAGTGTTTTACTTGTAAGGAATGTAGGCTAAACAAATGTGGAAAAACAATGTCTCAGTGTTTTAAAGTGGCAAATCCAAATCTTACTCTAAAATTGACTCCATTACAAGTTACAAGCCACAAAGTAAAATTAGTAAAAATCGTAAAGTATCCGTTTTTAAAAGAACTCAAGTGTTTTACTTGTAAGGAATTTAGGCTAAACAAGTGTGAAAAACAATGTCTCAGTGTTTCAAAGTGGCAAAACCAAATCTTACTCTAAAATTGACTCCATTACAAGTTACAAGTCACAAAGTAAAATTAGTAAAATTCGTAAAGTATCCGGTTTTAAAAGAACTCAAGTGTTTTACTTGTAAGGAATTTAGGCTAAACAAATGTGGAAAAACAATGTCTCAGTGTTTTAAAGTGGCAAATCCAAATCTTACTCTAAAATTGACCCCATTACAAGTTACAAGCCACAAAGTAAAATTCGTAAAGTATCCGGTTTTAAAACTACTCAAGTGTTTTACTTGTAAGGAATTTAGGCTAAACAAGTGTGAAAAACAATGTCTCAGTGTTTCAAAGTGGCAAAACCAAAATGGATAAAAAAAAAAGAACAAAAAGTCAGTCTTTGTCAAACTACATTGGGAAAAAAAGTGCAACCGCTAATTCATGTTCATGCGATTTAGCACATAAACAGCATCCAGTTCCTTCAGCATCCTGCAGATAGCGATATTGCCTCGTCTGACCAACAAATGAAACGCAGTAGAAAAAGATGCAAAATCACAATGTGTCGAGTAGCGGTGAGTGTCCATCCAAATGTAGTGGAGTAAAGAGTACAGATACTCAATTAAAAAGCTAGTAAAGTAGAGAGTAAAAATGTCTTATATTTTTTTACACTCTGTACAAGCACAAAGTAGCCAAAAATTACCAAAGTAACAAAACCCACGTGTATCTGGTGTCAGCGGAAACCCACATAAGCCCCCAGCTTTTTTTTTTTTAACACTCCAAAAAATTACTACTTTAGAATCATGCAGTATTTTATGTTCATGTATTTATTACGAGTTTGATGTGTTCATCATAATTTCGTGTTTGGCATGCTGATTTGTCTAGATTCTTCCCAGTGTGACAGGAGAAATGTGATTTTAATTATTTCCTCTGAAACCAGAATCTCAATCCGATTCCATTGTACAGTTTTTTTTTCCTTCTCCTTTCTATTGTGATGCAACAGGCTGAATGACGTTTCCTCTGAGGACCGGAGAGAGAAAAAGACAAGAGTGGCTCTTCACATTAATAGTCTTTTAAGCCACTAAATGATTTTCTTTTATCTGTGGCACTTAGAGAGACGAGGGGATCTCCTTTATTAAAATGAGCTATGCTTTGAAGAAAAAAAAAATGTAACAAATACTTTTCCACGCAATCCCTCATGCCGTTCTCTCTCTCACGCGTCCCCTTTGTCTAACCTTTGTCGTCTCTCTGTTTCTGAGCTTAGTGTTCTTCCCTCGAGGTGCTTCATTCTTTTATTTATTTATTTATCTGTATTTTTAAGAAAGTTTTTCCCATAGAATCCCATCAGAAGAAATGATTGTGGTTCAGTCGGTATGTGTGTGTGTGTGTGTGTGTGTGTGTGTGTGTGTGTGTGTGTGTGCATTTAGGTCAAAGTGGGGTCCAGAATGCATGGTATTAATAGTGAAGTGGGGACCTATGGTGACTTGTGGGGACTTTTGTTTGGACACCATAACTTTAAGGCCTGTTTGAGGATCAAGATTGGAAAACAGCTTTAGTGTTACAATTGGGTTTTTGTTTAATCTAAAGATGGAGAGGGGAATGTTTGTATGGTTGGGGTTATGGTGGAGAGGTCGTAGTATCAATGGTGGGGCCCCACTTTGATAGAAATGAAAGTCTGTATGTAGGGGGGCTATTAACCCTCATTAAGAATTTTGACCCATGCAGTCTGGTTATAATGAAATAGTATGGCCATGTAGATACTGTTCGTACAGAATCTGCCAGCAAGTTACCCGCACGAGTAGGGCGTTTTTTTTTATTATTTGTTGTATTTGGAGAGTGTGAGAACTAGTTTAATGCTATTTTAATTTGTTATAGTAAAATGTAGTCAACGTCTGAATTTGTTTGAAATCTCTTTCCTCCGTATTGCATACACATATTACAAATGTAATGTAAGTATGTTCTTATTTTTGAGGCTCTCTGGTGTGGAGTTTGCATGTTCTCCACTTTCTTGTGTGGGTTTCCTCAGGGTCTCTGATTTCCTCCCACAGTCCAAAAACATCCTGGAGAATTAGAGTCTGGAAAATTGCTTATGTTAGTGAGATTGTGAATGTGTGTGTCTGAGTGTCCTGCTCTGTAATTGGTTGACCACCAATCCAAGGTGTCACCCTCTTTCTGGCCCAAAGTCATTTGCATTGGCCACAGATCCTTGTGACACAAAGAAATACAAAAACGTTTCAGAAATTGGGTGCTTATAATCGACGATTTCAAATAAACGTGTATATAATGTTAATCAATGGTTCGTAGGCAGACGTGCATTCAGTATAAGCTTTTATTGGCTCAATAACAGAAATATAGAAACCTTAGACAGGCTGAGACAAAAGAGACAAAATAACACTGGAAGAAGTAAGATTAAACTAATTACAGTACAACAATTTTTATTACAACAAAATAGACTACAAACCACAACCGGGTAAGTTAGCTTAGCACAACTGGCTACAAACAAGTCCAATGCTTCATCGCACAAGAGTTGGAACAGACACGATCAAAACGCTTGGTCGCTGAACAGCGGATAAATAATCCTTCGCTAGTGCGTCTGACAAACAGAGAGCTTGAAACAGGCCTGAGCTTGAAACAATTGCTCTGCACAAGTGCAGTCTGACTGAGTAAAGGATCTTGGGAAATGATGTCCTGACCACTAGAATCAACTTTTTGTTATCGATTACTCAAGTAAAACAATATCAAAATGATACGAGTCACAAGTGAGGCTGAACTAGAAATATTAATAAACTAGAAATATAATCTTTGAACTAGAAATATTAATAAAATAAAATAATGTTACATATTTTGTGCCTGAAAAATATATTTCCAGCATACTATTTCTGGTCAAGAGTCTGCAGTCCTGATATCAAACTTACTGCAGTGTGTGATATCAAAAGCAGGCCATGTTCACATCTAAACTGTCTGTTTGCTTATTCTAAATGCCATATTTAATGTGTATCATTTATTTCCCTTGGTTAAATCTGCTTGAAATTATGTCTTACTTATAAAATAGGAAACTGTTATAATTAAACCTTCAGTTTTTAGTTTGTGACTGAGCCTTTAGCAAATGTTACTATAATGGTGGCACGGTGGTGTAGTGGTGCGCTGTTGCCTCACAGAGGAAGGACACGTTTGAGATTAAATTTCAAGGCAGGTTGTCCGTGTAACCCAGAAATAGATAAAGTGGTTCCGAATGTTGAATATTGTTCTTATCAATTACATTTATTTAATTAATGTTCTAACTCCAGTAAGTATTTTAAAAAAGTGAATATAACCTATATATTATTTAACCTAGAAAGTTTATTCCTTAATCCCACACCACAAATCTGACATCAATCTTAATTCATCATTTTTGCCGCACTGAGCAGTGCTCACCATCCCTTGATGACTTTCACAAAGCAAACTATTCACCTGAGAGTCTTGTGCAATTTCTCCACAAAATATCTGAGCTCCGGTATAAATCAATCAGTGCTGTCGCTCATAATAAGCTAATAATCCCTGTTTCAATCCTTGTGTCAGTATATCAACACCTGTCTCTTCTTCCCCTCACTCTGTGTGAATCCCTGTGACCTATCCCTGCTCGAGAAGGACGCCCTGCAGGCCACCGTGCAAAGACCCACAAGTGAGGCTTCCACTCCTCCAAAGGGCAGATCCACGTGTAAACGGAGAGCCAGATCTTCTCTAAATCCACGCAGCTTTAAGAAACAGCTGCAAGCCGGAGCACCGGCTCTGTACAGACTTGGAGGGGCCAGGGGGTCGGGACACTTCTTCAGTTGAGGCCCAAACTGTAAAGAGGACACGGGATGGAGGGTGAGCCACATGCTTAGATCGAAGCAGAGAAAGTGTTTTGGCATCAAAACAGGTCGTTGTGTCGTTCTTGTCCATAGACTCGAAACTTATTGTAATTGTCATAACTTTTACATAAAACAATAATGGATTGAGGCATATTACCAAAGTTAATCATAGTAAAAGTACCTGCTACTTTCCCAAAGATTGGGCTTATACTGTAAATTGGGCTGGGGTGGTCTTACTTTTGACATGCTTATAAGCCAAACTAAAGTTTGTTGATATAGAGGATATATATATATATATATATATATATATATATATATATATATATATACATTATTACACACTATATTACATTATAGAATTAGTAATCAGAAGTTTAAAAAGACAATGATTTTTGCATTCAGATTGACAAAATGTGCCAAATGTAACATACACTAATAGCTTTATGTAAATAAACTTTCAAACACCTAGTCCTAGAACCTCATTGGTTCAAGCCTCGTATTTTAAACGCACTTCAACTTTTTATGACATTATAGAACACGTCTTAAATTATTTGATTGGTTTAAGTCTCCAAACCAAGTGAAATAAAGAACTCACCTGTGTTACAAAGGTGAACACACTTTTTTGGTCTTTTGCCTTTGTCTCAAACCCCTACATTTGTTCCCAGATTGAAAGAGTGTAAAATTTGTTCAAATTTTGATCAAATATTCAAGCCTCTTTTTATGGTGAAAGAGAAAATGCTCCACTAACAATGATTAAATGAGTTAACTTTTTTTAATTTTTGCATATGCAAAACCGTAGAGCTGCATTCCACTGTTTTGTCACAGAGTGAGGAATTGTGGGTAATGTAGTGTGAATCTTGTCTCTCTCTCTTATTGGCTGTAATACAGTCGAATCCTTGTCACTGGCAAAACATAAATAAAATTCACTCAGTTTTACATCTAAATCTACATCTACAAAATCTACAAAATTACATCTACATCTAAGTCCTTTTATCTTAACGGTCTGTTCCGTGCTAGTAAGTATATTTTTACAAATTATTACTATTACTCTAATTATTATGCAATAATATTATAATAATGATTTATATTATTATTAAATGTAAAAATAATATAATATACATTATATAATATAATAAACATAAGTACACACTAATTTAAAAAAAAAAAAAAAAAAAAAATATATATATATATATATATATATATATATATATATATATATCACTTTCTGGTAGCCATTTTAACTTCTACAGTGAATATCTTTTTAACAGTTAAACCACCATGTCACATGACACCGGCATTATAAATATTTGTTGAGGTAATGCCTTAGTTAAAAGAGGCCATACCACCCTACGGGCAGCTGTTCTTTTAGAGATCAGAGTCTAGAAAAGCAGTCCCCACATCCTAAGTTTTGTTTTTCATTCGGGAAGTCCTGTTACTGTATCACATTTTTGTGTATCGCAAGCAAGAAATATTGTTGAGTCAGAATATTGAATATTGAAAGTCAGATTTATTGGTTGCTACCATATAATTGGAAATGAAGTGATCAGGTGCGTAGCGATGATCAAAAGTTTTTTTATGTTTGAAATCTAACACTAAGTCACTAAATGTTTTTCATTGACATTTGTCCGTATTTTTAGTGTGGACACTGGATAACTAATATTAAAAAGCGCCTGCATTTGCTATTATAAAAAAAATTGGACATTAGAGATGGCTGTATCTTTAAAAAAGTTTTAAAAAGATGGCAATATCTTTAAAAAAGAAAAGTCTTTTAAACAAACTTTAAAAGTACGTGTTAAACGAATTCTTCCAAATTTATTAAGCACGCATTTTGCTGTGTGTGTGTTAAATTTGGGTAAAATTTAAGCCACTCGGATCAGATCGAGAGCCTGATAAAAGCAATCTGTATAAATGTGTGTGTCATACAACATATTATCTAATGAATGAGGCCACAATTTCAAAGCTAACCAGGATATTCCGGCTTATTTATTCCTGTTAAGTCAGTCCACCAGAACAGGTGAGACAAGAGGGTAGAAATAGAAAACAGCAGTGGCCGTATCAAAGAGAGGTTAGCGAATACCGCACACCGTGCTCGCCTCTGTCCCTGGAGCCCCCGCTAGCCTGTTATCACCCTGCCAAGTAGGGGGGCTTTGAAATTGGCACTTTCCTTCATGTGACAATTGTACATGCTGATAGACCATTAGATTACTTAGCTATTCGCTCATTCGCTGCTGTACTCACCTTGTGTTGCTCTCCACTTCATAACAGTGTTTTCACAGAGCAGTTTTACTCTTGTTCTTAAACGTCGGAAAGTGCCGCTGTAAAGGTTTCTACATTCTCACCTTCTGGTGCCTTAGAACTTGGGTTTATTTTTTTTTGGTTGGGAATTTTGTGTGGCTTGAAACACATTTTTGTGTTTCAGAATGCTGACCTTTTGTAATATGTGGTCAAACTTGAATTTCTCAAGCTACAATGTACAGAATATGACGTTAAAGAACAGATATTTCCAATGTACATTTTTTCCTAGTTGCCCAAACGTGAGAAAAGGAAATGAAATATCACTCGCCCTCCGATGGCGCACGTTAGGTGGGTTCCCATGTCCTGGTTTGCTGGGTTGTGGAACCCACCGAACCTGGATTTTAACCTTTAATGCCTTAATGACCATAATTGTCACATTATGGTCATATAATTGTCAAATGTGTACATTTAGACAAAACAGTAGCCAAATGTAGCACCCTCACCGGCTGAATAAGACTCGCGGGCTACAGGTTGGTTCTGATTGTCTGAAGAAATAACAGTTATAAGTGAAGCAGAAAGGAAAATTAACTTAAGCTATTTAGTTATAGTCTGACACGTTTTAATCTTGGTATTTTTGTTTTGTTCTTCCTCTGCTTGTGTTCAGTGTTGAAAGTATAAGCTGCTCTATTTGATTGTATGACAAGGCAACTCGGACCACAGTGGCAGGCATAAATATATCCGTTCCATGACAGCAGCGGGATAACACAACAGAGGACAAACACACACGCAGATGAGCTGCAGACTGCACACACTCACACACGCTGACCAGCACACAGCCAGTAGCTCCCTCTGTTGACCACTGCTGAACTGCAGTCTGATTGGCTCCCGGCACACGGCTTTGTCTCCACACCAGAACACTGCAGCTCTCTCCGGTCACACACACGGCTCGCAGTCGACCCAGAGCGGAATCCCGTGTTAGAAAAACATGTTCTCTAAGCATGCGACTTGTGAATGTCAGCGTATAGTTTACTCTAACAGCCACAGACTGACACTATGGAGGGAATTTCTCTGCTCACTGATCTGTGTACAATTTTGTAAAGTAGTTTTATTTATTTAAATGGCTTTTAATTTACTTTCATGCAATTTCCATTTCAATTTTTTTCATTAAAATGTACAGTATTTCTGTAAATTGTAACAAATTTTTTTTCAAATGCAACTTTGTTGGCATCACAATTACACTAGTTTCCTTTTCAATCTTTTCCCGATGATGAAACTTACCTTTTTTTTACAATTTTTCTGTCTGTCTCTCTCTCTCTCTCTCTCTCTCTCTCTCTCTCTCTCTC